>VVHJ01037786.1:0-10653 GCA_015107715.1 Tylochromis polylepis
GGTGTCCCTGAATCCTCCCTTAGTTATGCTGCAATAGACGTAGGCTGCCGGGGGATTCCCATGATGCATTGAGTTTTTCTTTTCCAGTCACCTTTCTCACTGTTAATAGACGTCTCTGCATTGAATCATATCTGTTATTAATCTCTGTCTCTCCTCCACAGCATGTCTTTATCCTGTTTTCCTTCTCTCACCCCAACTGGTCGCAGCAGATGGCCGCCCCTCCCTGAGCCTGGTTCTGCCGGAGGTTTCTTCCTGTTAAAAGGGAGTTTTTCCTTCCCACTGTCGCCAAAGTGCTTGCTCATAGGGGGTCATATGATTGTTGGGTTTTCTCTGTATCTATTATTGTACGATCTACTGTACAAATATAAAGCGCCTTGAGGCGACTATTGTTGTGATTTGGCGCTATATAAATAAAATTGAATTGCAGAGAAAAAGCGCTGCAGACGTGATGCTTGCTTTGAGAGTGTTGATGAAGAAATATAGAGAATGTCAGAAGGCGCTCCACTGACTTTGTGGATCTAAAAAACATATGATGGGGTTGCCAAGAGAGGAACTGTGGTGCTCTATGAGAAAGTCAGGAGTGGCAGAGAAGTGCGTGAAACTCCAGCAGCAGGGTTGCAAAGCAGGTTGATCTGGTTGAGCTAATTTGGCTAGCTAAAGCACGTCAACGAAAGACATAGAAGTCTTTTGTAAAAGGAGGAATGAGGAAGGCCTGAGGCAAGAGGAGGCACTGAGCTAGATATTTATACACTTCTCACACAATTAACCCTCATGCGTTTATTTCATGTTAAACAATTTTTTGTTCCCACTCGAAAATGACCGTCCCCTTAAGACTCATAATAAAAATTGTAATAATAGATATATTATCACTGCTCGTTGTGTTAGATCTTTAATCTTAAACTTAAATTCTTTTGAACATTACAGGTTTTTTTTACTTCTGTTTATTATTTATGGAATGTAAGTCTCATTAATCTGAGCTTATATACCTTGAATTGAAATTCTAAAAAAACATAATTTCTGGGTTGTTTTGACTATAAGAAATAATCATCAAACATAGTAAACTGCTAATCACAGACTACTTTGGGTCAAAGTTTCCATTAACATTTGTTTTGAAACCATTTAAAATTTTCATACAGTCAAATAAAGTAACACCTGTTGTGCTCCTGGTCAAAAGTGACAGCAGAAAATTATCTCAAAATTACACTTAATTCTGACACAGCTCCTGACCAAGAGGGCAAGAAATGAAAAAATTAATGTCTTATGTCTCTTGAGGTCTCAATCAATCTCCAGAACCACAAACTTCACTTGGTTCTTTGCAGGAGCACCGTCTGCAGATTTCATGTTCCACCCATAACTTGTTCTGGCATCACACATTCTCCAAATCTTTATGCTATATTTAGACTGCTTGCTTGCCATATACTGTCTGAAAGGTCAGCTCTTCTAAAGCGACCAGATGCTCATCCACTGTGATGTTTGGACTGGGGACATAGATGCTCCACACACTTGTCCCAAACCTCTGTGATCACTGCCAGTCTTGTCTTGTTAACGATGGGCTGGTCTTGTGTCATGGTTGTCAAAGTGAATCGCCCTTAACAACATAACATTTCTGGAGTGACATGGTGGTCAAAAAAATCATCCGGCCAGACTCTGCATCCCATAAACTGCTGGTAAAATCATTACTGGTTCTATGTACTCCACTCAAAATCAAGACTCATGTATGCTTTGATGTCTTTCTGGGTTACCTCCGTCCGAATGTTTTTGTTGTACCTGAACTCAGTTATTTACACTCATTGTTACACAAAACTGTAATCATGGAACAAAAGAGAGAATGCCACTAACCACAGTTCGTCACAGACTGAGTGTACGGGTCACATACAAACACATTTATTTATACAATTACTTAAAACCCTTTTTAAGTTTATTAATTATTGCAGTAGTGATACGGTTAAGTCTACACTCTTTCCTGGACTCTAAACTAGACTTTTGGAGTCTGTGTAAAACAACTTGAAGTAGTGAGAGCACACAAACTCGTTTTCGTAGGTCGATGGCAGGTATTTCAGAGAAACAAAACTGAAACTTACAGAGGTGTAATCAAGATGTCAAGTTTGTTTTGTTTTTATTTTCACAGAAATTAAACTCCTGCCTGACTGGATACACTTTCAGTGATTAGAAGTAACCAGATAACATGTTTTACTATACTTGTCCATTTTTAATATAATTTGTGTTCACAGTAGTTGGTACTTTACATTTTTGCAGATTCCTTTTTGTGGTAAAAGTTGTTAGATTCTTAGCACAAAGATTACAAATTTAAATCACATTTTCTGAAGCGGCAACTTAACGAACTTGCCTTTTTAAAAGCAAAACTTTCAGATTTAAATTTGATTCTGAGAACAGAAACCAAATACATATGATCTCTTTTGTTTTGGCTCACACAGTCACCTCAAGGCATTTTATTTTCTAAAGGTTAAAGAACGTTTAAAGACAACCCTTTGTTTTGTGCATCTGACTCATGACAGCAGGGAGAAAATGTGAGAAATGTCGTAGGAATAGGTTGGACACCTGCTACAACCAGTTTCACATGCATACCAGAGCAAATGATGTAAAAACATTGTGATGATCTGCGGCTGGAGAGCTTTCAGCGTGTGTCATTGAATGTGTTGTGATAATACATGCAACATTTTTTCTGTTCAGCTTGAAAAACCAGCACAGCATGTTGTGAGAATTCAGTGCACACACATCTTAGCAGTGTTTTGATAGTAGTGTTTTGAAACATTTCACTTTGAATATTAAGTGTGACTGTCTCTAAATAATTCTGTTTTCAAATATAGTATATATAGTTAGGTGCGTAAATATTTGAATGATAGTTTGTGCTATTACTACTGCAGTTTTGTGTCTGTACACCACCACAGTGAATTTTAATCAAACCATTAGAATGTGAGATGACATCTAACCTCACTCCTGGGAATATCCAATCACATTATTAACATCTAATCACCTGATCTCCACCCACACCTTATCATGCTCTCTCTATCTGTCTGACTTACATGATTTAACTTAACGTTTAAACCTTAAAATCACTTCATTACATTTTCTTTATTCTTAACATAGGATATGTTCATATATTAATGTTAATAAAACTCTGTCAATCACCATTTATTTAATACAACTTCTTTTTATTAAACCGTTGAAACATATTCCATCACATTTAAATATTCAGTCACATACGGATATAATTCACTTCATGTTTCATTCAGTTTGTTAAATTCTACTTGAGTTAGATTTGTCTTTAGCACATTCTCACAAAATCTTTATTTTAACATAATTTCTTTTTATTAAATCATACATTTTATAAGTCAGACTGTGACGAGCCCGACACCACGCACACTCACACAGGGCGGCTGTTCACAAATGGATCTTTATTTATTAAACACAACTTGCTGCCGACTGTCGCTGTGTCAGCAGGCTCCTGTCTCCGCCCTCCTCCTTCCTCCTCCTCACTGTTTAAAAAGAGCACAGGCACACACAGTTCATCAGCCCCTGCCAGCCAGCACCTGCTGGGACCCGCCCCCTGAGCTCACTGCCGCATTCCTCCCATGCAGCCACCCCAGGGACCACACCCCGCCACACACTGCCAGGTGGTTTATGGCCAGTGATACAGCCATGTCAAGGTTTGCTGGCCAGTGGCTGTGGACCTTCTCCACCATTCCTGCCAGGACCCCCTCCACAAACTGGATCCATCAGCCGAGTCTCCCCCACTGTGTGGTCAGGCTGTAGCCAGCTGGTTGCTACATTACTCAGCTGCCTGGCTTTGGCGAAGGGCCGATTCTCCAGCCCTCCCAGAAGCGATGGCAGTACTCCTCGGGCACGAGGCCCAGGCAGTCCATAATCATGCAGTGGACGTCCACGAAACAGATGTTCGGCTGGGGGCACTGCCTGGGCTTCTCCCGATAGCAGAGGCAGTAGCTGCAGCACCCATTCCTCTACAGGCCAACCGGCATGCCTCTGTGGTGGCCTGGAAGACCTCCAGGAACTCCTAGGGGTTTATCTCCCTCCCCCATCTGGTGGAGCATCACTGCCAGGGGGAACAGCAGAGGTGTCGGGGGGACACCAGACCGAGACCAGGTCCTCCAGCACTCTCATCTGGTGCTCGGCCTGATCCTGTAGCCATTGGAGCTGATCTTGATGCACTGTCGCCTGCTCCTGGTGCATGATGGTCATCTCTGCCAGCATTGCTGCCAGTACTGGTTGCACATCTGTCATACCGCATCTGGTTTTCGGCACCACTGTGACAAGACGGACTCATACAGACACACTGTTAAAGGGCTGGGTACGTTTTATTTGCAACTTTTCCAAATTACTCTGCCCAGCTTTTCAGCCAACTTGTTCCTTTCGCAGCCTTCCCCTCTCCGTTACCAGCTGGCAAATGAAATAGCAGGACTGATCATACCAATCAGTCCCAGCTGCTCTGCGAGCCTTCTGGCACTGCCCACTGCCCCACCACTCCTCTGAAGCAGAGCTGAGACCACACCGTTGCCACACCAGCAGATGCAAATGAAAATTGTCCCATATTTAAACAGAACTTACACCTAATATTTCAGAAACTTTACATACAAATAAAGATTGCTTTAATGTAAGTAATTAACTTCTGAAGTGACTGCTGGTGCTTCTGAATCTATTCTGTGTTCACCTGGACTCTCTGACTTTAATCTTTCTGTCTCTACTGTTGTAGTTTGTATGGATTTGGGACACAGTGTTCACTCATTTCCAGATAGCTCACATTCATCCAGACAGAGAAGCCATCTGATAAAGCGTCTCTTTTATGTTTCTGCCTCATGTTTTGTCCCTTCAGGTCGTCAGCGAGTCCACGCAGCACCAGCAAGACATCATGTAGCAATCTGCAGGAGATAAGAAGAGAAGAAGAAACAAAAAGCACTCACGTGTCCCTGCCTGAGGCAGACACATGAAAACAATAAAGAAACAAGCAAAAGAAATAAAACTAAGAAATAAGACTTTACACACTCGTCTTAACAGCCTGCACTGTTTTTGATTGGAAGTTACTGAGATATGTGTTTTTAAAGCAGAAATTCATCAGGGTTTATTTATCTTTGGTTAAATGTAGGTTCACATGCAAAAACTGAAAAAAGGAAAAATCTCAATTTAATCAGGAGATTTCTGTGTTTACTGACTGTTTAAGACTTTATAATCTTTAATAAGTCAACAAAAAGAATATTAAGTAGAATATTAAGTAGTTGTCTATCAGTTGTAATCTGCAGCAAATTGAGTTGGTCAGATGGAGATTTTTGCAACACAATCAGCTCTGAAGGGTGAAAGCACTAAATAACAGATTCTGATCCATGGAGCCAAATCAGAGCCGAAACTGAAAAACTAAAAGTTGAAAGTGAAAGTTTTACGTTGAACTGCCCCCTCATGAGTATAGTTTTGATTCTATTTTGTAATTTTTTTAAGGAATATATTTTTTATTTTTCACTGATACTCATATTTGATCTTTTTCTCAGTTTCAGATTATATGCTGCAAATTTAGTTTTCTTTAAAAAAAAAACTGTCACATTGAATTATTTTAAGCTTCCTGCTCTTTGAGTTTCTGACCTTGATCTGGCATTTACTGAAAGGGGCATCGAAATGGAAGAAATAGGAACCGAACTTTACTGTACGTGTAGGATTACAAAGCAGCCTGAATGTGTATTATTGTTGATTTACTGCCACCAAAATTTCAATGCACAACAAGTCCTGCAACTTCAAGAATGTCCAACAATGGATATGTATGGACAGTGTAGGCCAGCAAAAATGCCAATAGTTAACAGACTCATTATTATTGCAGCTTTATCATGACATAATTATAACAGAGTATCCCATTAAATGGATGTTCAATTTTGCATGAGACAGTTGGAGTTTTTGTTGTTTCAGCTGTAGCCCTGATGGTGTTTAATGGTCCGAGAGAAATTAAAGAATAAATACAAAAACAGAATTCAAATGTAGGCTTAATCTACTTTATATAAAGTCCACAAGTACAAATAGGTATCCTGATTTATATATTAATTGCTTATAAAACAACAGAATGTCTGTAAAAATTTAAAAATCAACAAAGAGAAAAAGAAAAATCAAGGAATAAAATTGCCTTTAAGAATCTATATGTATTACTGTCGCTGATTTGAAACATGGGAGCCTAGGAAACATGGAATGTGGGGTGGATGTGCATAGATGGTGGCAATTTGAGTTTAACAGCTGGATGCTAATGACAGACTCGATCAGACTCGGTCTCAGTAACCGGTACTGGCCCTCCCAACTGGGATCTGGGTCGTCTCTGAGGGCTTGGTGGATGGTTTCTTCTAGGTCCCAGGTCAAGGAGCCCATTCTGCATTAGGGTGGTAAGATGTTTCCTGGTTCCCATTGTTCGGCATTGGTGGAAAGTGGCAGGAGAGAGCATCTGGTTTTATGTTTCTAGAACCTGGGAGATGGGAAATAGAAAAGCTGAAATGACCAAAAAACAGGGACCATTGAGCATGCCGAACATTGAGTCTTTTAGCAGTTCTTAAGTAAGTCAGGTTATAACGATCAGTCCAGATTACAAATGGTTGTTCGGCCCCCTCCAGCCAATTCCGCCAGTCCTCCAAGACTAGCTTTACTGCTAGTAATTTATGGTCTCACACATCATAATTGTGTTCAGAATGACTTGTCAGGCCAGAACGCTGGGCGAGGACTGTCCCCATCCCAGAATCTGATGTGTCTGCCTAGACAATAAACTGTTTCTTTGTGTCAGGATGAACCAAAATGGGTGCAACAGTGAATAGTTGTTTCAGCTGCTTGAACGTGGCCTCGGCTTCTGTGGACCAGACAAAAGGAACTTTTGTGGAGGTAAGGCAAGTAAAGTGGTGCTGCTCCTAACTGTGGTTACGAATGAAGTGTTGGTAGAAGTTGCTGTAACCAAGGAAATTTGGTTACATTTTTCGGCTTTAACGTACAGTCAGTTCTCCAGAAGCCACTGTAGCACGTTGCGGCTTGTGATCCTCTGCTCCTCCTAGGACTTTGAAAAGATAAATATGTCATCCAGATACACAAAAACGAACAGGTTCAAAAAGCCTTTTAAAACGTCATTGACGACGTCAGCAGACTGCGTGGCAACCGACTGGCTCATCAGCGGCACCACGCAATGAGTCATGACAGTGTCTCATTCATGAAAATCAAAACCGCCATTTTTGAAACCCGGCAACGAGGGAAATGACTGCAAAAAACAACGCTGTTTTCCACTAATCTGACAAAAAGCCACAGACCGAGCAGCAGGTATATCTTCGGCTCGACGTCCACCTTTGTTGTAGCGTTCGTGTCGCATACTAATTACGTCACAGGACGCTCAGCCGCATTGCTATAATAATGACCACATACATTAGGTGTACAGGAAAACTAGTTGAAGTGAGTCGTACCACCAGGTTAGGAACTGAAAGATTCAGACTGTGGGGGTGAGTTTAGGTACCAGTTGAAAGGAGGAGCTGTGCTGTCAACTGATCACCACCTGGTAGTGATTTAGTTCAGAATGTGTAGGAAGACGCTGGACAGTCAGGCCCAACAATGAAAACCAGGCTGCCTATTTATGGGTTGATCCACATTCTAACCCACATGTACAGCATTGTATTTGCCCTTCTCATGATTTCTTTTCTTTCTTTTTTTAACATATTTGTCACATTTACATGTTTCAGATCATAACAAACAAAAAGAACATAGATAAAGATAACAGAAGTAAATACAAAATGCAGTTTTTAAATGATCATTTCATTTATTAAAGAGAAAAAGTTATCCAAACGTGGATCTATTCCTGCACATTAAAAGGACAAGGGGCACGCTAAAAAGGAGGTGGATTATAGCCAGAAGAGATGCCTATTGCACATAGTGAAGTTTGGACATTCTCTTCAACTCTACATGGGTTCTTTCTGGCTACTCCAGCTTCCTGTGTGAATTATTGTCTGTCACTCTGTGTTAGCCCTGTGACAGACTGACGACCTGTCCAGGGTGTATCTATCGTCTCGTCAAGTTGGTGCCAAAGGAGTGTTAAATGCAGTCTTGCACTCATCCCCCTCCCTGATACAGACCAAATGGTAGGCATTACGAAGGCCAAGCTTAGTGAAAACGGTGGCCCCTTGAAGTCATTCAAAAGCGGAGGGGATGAGAGGTAAGGGATATTTGTCTTTTACTGCGATTTAATTTAAACCCCTGTAACCTATACAGGGACACAGTCTCTTATACTTTTTGGCCACGAAAAAGAAACCTTCACCCAGAGGAGGGACAGATGATGCACGCTGCCAATGACTCTCAAATATGTTTTTCCATAGCCCCCCTCTCGGTCCACGACAGGTTGTAGAGATGGCATGAAGGCAGCGGAAAGGAGGTCTATGGCACAGTCAAAGGGTGTGTGCAGGGGAAGTGACATAACCTTATCCGTAGTGAAAACTTCCTGAAGATCATGATATTCCTCTTAGATGGAAGAAAGATCCCGGGGTTGCGTGAGTGGAGGAGGTGGACTGTGTGAACCTGTAGTTAGTGCAGACGGCAGGCATTTAGCAAGACAGAACAGACTCCAAATCCTGATTTTGTTACAAGCCCAGTTGATATGCAGATTGTGCTTCTCCAACCAGATATAGTCGAGAATTAAAGGGGTATCCGGGGAGGCAAAAATGAAGAAGAAATGGTATCTCAATGAAGAGATTAAACATACAGATGAGTAATATGGACAAAAACTTGACTGTTTAATGTGGTAGCTGACATGGGAGGATCTAGAAGAATTAACGGGAAAGTTAATTGCTTGGCTAAATCAATGTCGATGAGATTTTGTTCAGCTCCCAAATCCATAAGTGCATAGAATGAATGGGAAACTTGACTGAAGCAAAGTATGACTGACAATACTAAACGGGGCTTGGACAAGGTTCAGGAGCTGCCTGTATCCTGAAACTACCGGCGGGCAGAGTCTTCTGGCTGACTGAGACATGCTGCTAGGAAGTGGCACGAGGGTCCGCAAAAAAACAACAAAAAAAACCACTCACCGGCACAGGAACGTCCGTCACTCTCCTCTGCAGACCTACTTCTTTTGTTGAATATGCAGATTGAAGGACATATCCTGGTAAAAAATGACTCCAAGATTCCTCAAAGTGTTACAGAAGAAAAAGGTAACACAATCCAGAGTAAGCATCTGGTTAGATACCATGTTTCGAAGATTTTCAAGGCCGAGTACAAAAACTTCAGTTTTATCTGAATTTAGAAACAGAAGATTAGAGGTCATCCAGGTATTAATGTCTTTAAGACATTCCTGCAGTTTAACTGATTGGTGTGTGTTATTTGGTTTCGCTGATAGATAAAGTTGTGTGTCATCTGCATAGCGGTGAAAACCCACAAAGTGCCCACAGAGTTCAAGTTCACTTGTAATTCAGCCCTCTGTAGGTTTATTGTTTTCATTTCCATCAGATGATGTGTCATCCTTTCATTTGTAAAAAATTGCACAGTCCATATCAGTACAGATATCCAGTATGATTTTTCTTCCCCATTGAGATCTGATGTGATCTTTTAATCTGTGAGCAGTGTACTAGACACCTGGATACTTCTCGTCTTTATCTTTTTAGTTTTCATAGACCTCTTAACTCTGAAATACATGCAACTAGTTGGGGAAAAAAAGGGTAAAATATTTGAGGGTATCTGTAATCATTCAAAGCTCACTTACCATCCCTACCAGTTAATAATAATAATAATGGATTGCATTTGTATAGCAGAAGCGAGGCTGCCATATCACGCCAACACCAGTAGGCGGTAGGTGAAGTGTCTTGCCCAAGGACACAACGACCAAGACAGACAGAGCAGGGGATCGAACCGGTAACCAAGATGAGCTTCCCAACCCCCTGAACCATGGTCGCCCCATGTTAAGCAAATTTTTCCTTGTTTGAGGAATGACCAGTCATTACACTGATTATTCAGACAAATGAACCAATGTTGTTGTGGTTTGTAGAATGGGAGGCAGCTCCCTCTTCTATGTAACCAGCTTCCAGTTTGGATTCAGGAGACAGACATTATCTCTACTTTTAACATTAGGCTTACACGTGTAAAGAGAAATTGTCTTGGTACGGAACCCTGTGGAACATAACTAACCTTGGGCTAGTAGGCTCTACACTAATTCAGATAAATTTGAAAATGGCGTTTTCGTCTAAAAACGCTCCGCGTCCACACTATCACGTTCACTATCATTTCCGAAGAGTTGTTCATCCACACTGAAAACGCTTACGTTCCTGTACCGCGCATGCGTGAAACGTAAGACGATTCGACCTGCGTCATTTCCGTCTGCCGTTTATTTCCTTATTTACTTTACATTCTGTCTTCTTTGAAGAAAAGCTATCTGGAGCATGTACACACTGATATTAATCTTTAATAGGGCCGTCAAAATTGAGAGCAAACAAAACAACTGCTGTACAATGCCGTCTGCCATCTTAGTTGAATTGGTCACATGACTGCATCACATGACTAAAATGCGTCATCGTTTCCGAAAGCCTCCGTTTCTGCAGTCCACACTGCGACGCAAAAACGGCGTTTTCCAAAATCTCCACTTTTGCCGGAGTTTTTAGAAAGAATCGTTTTCAGAGGCGACATCTCCGTTTGTGTGTA
>VVHJ01037788.1:15310-25723 GCA_015107715.1 Tylochromis polylepis
CAGCAACCGTGTGTGTGTGTGTGTGTGTGTGTGTGTGTGTGTGTGTGTGTGCGCGCGCGCGTGTGCGCGCGCGCTTAATAAAAGTATGTGGAACAACATGCCCGTGTCTTGGGGTCTGCCTTCGCACCGTCACAAGCATCTATTTTGTATTTCATGTTTTATTATTATTATTATTTTATTATTACTTCGGACTCGGTTCCTTAAAGTGCAGTTTTTAGATTGATTTTTTTACAAATTTTTATTATTTTTGATTTTTTAAATTCTTATTTTTTATCGTAGCGTCTTTATCTCGACATATTTTTTTAGATTTTTATTTTATTTTACGCAGTTTCTTTGTCTCCTAATGTCTCCACATTTTTCTAAATATCATTTTTATTTTATTGCAGTTTGGTTTTCTGTATTTTATTTTTTATATCGTCTTAATTTTCTTCTTTTCGTCGATGCTTCACATTTTGCGCGCTGTTTCCTTGTTTTCTGTGTTCCTCTGTCTTTATTCCTGCTTTCATGGAGGGGGCTGCTGCCTGCAGATGACCCTGTGCTCTGGCCCGTAGACCCTCCGCCCCCCTCTCCACCCGGCTGTCTCCATCTGCCGCCGCATTAATCGCGGCAGGCGCGCAGTCTGTGGTCCTAACGTGAAGGCAGGAGCTGCCAGAGGCTGCTGGAACATCTGGAACATCTGCAGCAGTTTCCTGATGTCTGAGGCTCGTGCTCAGGCTCAAAGTGACCCTCCGCGTGCTCAGACTGCAGGTGGAAACCTGAAACATCACAGAAGACGCGCTCACCCTCATGTTAAAGGGAATTACTCACAGAGCTTCCGGCGGCGCTCCTGCTGGTTCAATCCCGGCCGTCCTGACTGGCCCGACGGCCCTCCGGCGGTGGTGCTGATGCTGAGGACGGAGGAGGAGGAGGAGGCCATCGGACAAAAGAGATCTCCGTTAGAGCCCAACCGGAAACAAACCGACATGAAATAAAACCGCACGAGCGTCTCTGAGAGGATGAAGCGCGTGCTCGTGCATCATGAGGAGGAAGAGGAGCAGGAGGAGGTGCGTTTCCACTTTGTGCTCCGACAGAAGACGTCAGGATGCTCCCACACGGTCAATCCTCAGTCATAAACAGCACCGCTTCCGGTCAACACTTTCAAAATAAAACCCACTGCCGCTGAAGTGTAGCGTTTCAAACCTGTGCTGATGACTCTGATACCCCGGAAATGATTTTATGGGCTTCATGTGTGAACCCTGACCTTCGCTTAACCTTCTAAACTGGCCCCACCCCCTCACTCCCAACGTCAGCTATCAAGGTGCATCATGTGGACTGACTGACTCCTCAGTGTCACATTTTACCATGGGAGTCTTTGGGGTCTGGCTCACTGCTGGAGCCTCTGGTGGACATCAGAGGAACTGCAGTTTATTGTATTTCTGTGCAGCTTTAATGCTCAGCTCCATTTCTCAGCTCTGATCACTCAGCAGCTCAGTAGCATGGCTGGTTAGCTCAGCTGGACAGCGCATAGTGCTAATAACGCCAAGTTCACGGGTTTGATCCCCGTTCTGGGCATACAGTCACAAGAGGCGCAAGGACAATCAGGCTTTGGTGCTTGGATGAGTTGCTAATTTGGCTGGTGATATAAAATCCACTAATGTTTTTAGAAGGCTGCGCCCAGGAACTAGTACAATTAATTAGTGCTAAGTAGGACGAGTTCAGGGATTAGCTGAGGTGAAAGCTGCCTGTCAAATGGCCCCTAGTAAACAACTTCAAGCCTTAATGCAGGTTAAATAGGTGAGTTATAAAAACACCTCTCCCCCCTACAGCTGCTGTGTATCAGGGTGTAAACATGCGAGTCCTTGGGGTTTGGCTCACTGCTGGAGCCTCTGGTGGATACCAGAGGAACTGCAGTTTTTGCTATTTTTCACGAAGATCTGTGCTTTGGGCTGTTAGCTTAGCTGGTTAGCGTGTTGTTTGCCAATGACACCAACTTCATGGGATCAACCCTCTTTATGGAGCCTGTTAGCTCACTGAGCGTGTTACAATGACCATTTTTAAAGAATCAGATTTGTTTACGATCGCTCTTCAGTGCAGTTTAAAACCAGCCATGACAGTAAGACTTTACAATCCTTAATACTCGACTCTGATTTTCTTTAGTCAGCATTTATGAATCTTTCAACTAATTTTAGCTGCTACAGGGACTGAGCCATAACAACAGCCAATCACATTCTCTGAGTGTAAAGGAAAGGCGCTTCATTTAGCAGAGCATACGGCTGGTGAGAACACGGTGAACACCAGAGTCACGTGTGTCATAAGGAAACACTCAAACCCAGAAAATGTTCTTTCATTTCACCCAGAAGCATGGCTGGTTAGCTCAGCTGGTTAGAGCTTGGTGCTAATAACGCTAAGGTCATGGGTTCGACTCCCATACTGGCCACAGAGCTTCAAATGCAGTTAGACATGAGTGACATGACATAGACGTGTCAGTGCTGCTTTAAACAAAGAAGGATTTTATTTATGATGAACCTGAGGCTCTTTGGTTTGTGGGGACATGAAGCAGGCTGCTTTAAAATCCATCATTTCTCTGACATAATCTTCCTCAGCATGTCAACATTTAACTGTTTTAGAAAGCTGCTTTTAAATTACGCATGAGTGAAAATAACGACGAGCCATTTTTATTCCACAGAGTATTTTTAACTTTTTTTATCTGTATTTTTTTTTTTTTTTTACTTTTTCCATTGCAAGACTTTGAATTACCTTTCATTTTTGAGTGCTGGTTTTAAAGTCTCAGCCATATTTTTTATAAAGCATCTGATTAAACAAATGTGTGTAAAAATTGTTTTTAAAAAAAGGATTCATAACAGGGTTCCCATGAGAAAGCTCCACTCCCCTCTGTGCTAACAGCCTAGCTGCACCCCTGCTCAGAGTCACTGTTTACATCAATAAAAGGATGATAAATAATATAAAAGATATATAATATAATAATAATGTTTACTAAATGGTAAACAAGTGGTTTGTTGACCTGTGACAACTTTACAAAAAACATCTAGATTATGTTCATAGACAGTTGTGCTTGTTTTAACAGCTGTAGATGAATATCAAACTTAGATTTGAATTAAATGAATACAGAATTTTATTTAACACTTTGTTTGTCACCTCATAATGAACACATAAACTTTAAATATCAAGTAAAATGAAGGTAAATCAGGTCTTAAAGTTTAAACTGTGATGTTACCTGTGTATCTAAGTTTTGAGTTAACCTTGTTGAAAATACAAAAATACTGAATTTATTTATTTTGACTTTTAACCGTTATTATCCAAAATCAAAATTGATCTTCTGTCAGTGAAATAAACAATAAATTAAATTGTCATTCCTGCAACAACAACAACAAAAAACCCTGATTATTTGATCCAATTTTCTGATTTGGTCTCATTTTTTGTTTTGTTTTTATTTGCGCAAGCCTGGGCTTTTATTTTTTAGCCCCACTCGGACGGCTTCCGGATTTGTTACCGTAAACACCGCGTGACTTTACACACCTGTGACAGCGAAGCGCGTTCGCGAGTCAACCTGGACAGATTGTAGGTCGTGCGCGCACCCGCACGGGCTGAACGCGCATGCGGAACGCGCAGAGCTGATGAAGCTTTCAAATACGTCATTTTTTATTTTATTTCACACTGAAAATCATTAAAGTTCACTGTCCACACCACACACATATAATATTCATTATAAATATATTATTCATAATGTTTACGTTGATTTAGCTGCTTGAGTGACTGTTAACATTTTTATTATATTCTAAAAAGGTTCAACATTAATCTTCTTTTTACTGATTAATTTTTAATACGCGCTTCATTCCAGCCCAGCTGAGAGATGTAATCTGTCCAGGGTGTCCCAGGTCTGCTCCGGGAACACCTCAGAAGATATACACGGACCAGTTCACCCAGTTTACCTGGGTCAGGATTACTGGGTTGGGTGTGATGTGTGCTAGGTTGTGGGAAACGGTGGTCAGATTCCTGGCTGCTGAGGCGGAATAATTCATTTTTCATTTATTTTATTATCATATCATAAATGAAAGAATGAAAAAGAAAATAACATAGTAAAAATAGAATATATGGAGAAAATACTACATTAATGAAAAATCCTTGATTTGTGTTACTTTTTAAATCAATTGTTGCTCATACGTATTTTTTCTGATTTTGTCTGTTTTTGACCTCCATGCGATTTTAAATAAATGGAATGGAAGAAAACAACTAAATATTTACATTAAAGGTACAGAAATTTGGATTTTAGAAGATTTCAGTTCTGGAAACGTGTTCATTTAAAAGTGGGAATGCTTTTATTGTGAAGGCGGGCAGTAGTCTCTTATTTGAGCAGTGACGTTCTTCCTGTCGTGCTAACGGTCACTGTGCTGTGAAGCTCCTCTGCCTCCTTTCAGCCTTTATTAAAATATCTTCTGTTTCCGGCTCGTAAATTATTTCTGTCGCGGTTCCGGAAGTGTCCAGCACAGCTCGGCGCAGGTGTCACAGCGCGTGACGGTTTCTGTTGTTCTTACTTTCTGGAAGTTTCAAAGCTAACGTTAGCTCAGCGGCTAGCCACCATACATCCTCCGCGGAGAGAATCGATCAATAATCGTCATCATCATGGATCAATCAGGAGTCACAGCGCAAACACCGAAGGTAGGTTCCTCCTCTGCCCGGCTGTCCTGCCGCTGTTACCGGTTAGACTTCAGGGAGCGGCCGCGGCTGCTGTTAGCCGCTCCCAGGGCCAGCATGGCGGCTGTCTCCTTTAAAGGCTTGGGTTGCAGATAACCCGGGTGGGACCGGGTTAGCACCGAGCTGTGTGTTATTTTAGATAACAGCCTGTCAGCTGTTGGTTAAAGCAGGAGATGAGCTCACCGATGCTTCAGCTCAGACCACAGGCTGGCCGGTTTGACCCGGACTGGACCGGGCCAGGACAGCCTCTGTGATGACACACCTTTAGATTTCACCTGTTTATCTCGGAAACTTTTCACGAGCTAAAAAGAAGCCGAACATCAGCCTGTGAGAAACATTCAGGCTGTTTTTAAAGACGTTTAGCCTCACACTGAGTCCCGGAGAGCTTCAGCAGTAACGCCTCCGTTTTCCTTCATCACAGAGAAATCCTGCTCTGACAAATCCAGACGTCTTTGGGCTTTAACTATAAGAAATGGCTCTGGAGGCGCGATGCTCAGACTGTCCTGTAATCATAAAACACAGAGTGTTTGTCTTACTGTAAATAAATCAGACGGTGAAAAACAGGAAGTGTAGTTATTTGTCTGTAACATAATTACTGTGCTGGTCATGACGGAGGTCTGAGTCAGTGAGGAAAATTGTGAAACTTCAGAAAATACAGTTAAAAGTCCAAAATTTGGACTCCGATTGGACCAAGTGGAGTCTCTGCCGGGCCAATTGTGGACCCTGGGCCATATGTTTGACACTCCTGCCACAGACTGTAAATAATAACCAGCATGTGCTTCAGACATGTCTGAACAAATCTCTCTTCTTCGTCTTCTCTTGTTGTTTCTGTGCCTTTGTGACTCGCCCAGTGTCAGTGATGTCACACGTCACCTTTAGCTCCTGACTCACCTGTTCATGCTGCCTGTTTACTGAGCAGTAATGCAGAGCAAACACGAGCTCATGGAGGTACGACTGAAATCAGATTTATTCAAATAAGAAAGGATCCAGCAGTGAAAAACAAAAACGAACGTTTTAAAACCGCTGAAACCTCCTCTGCACACGCTCCGTTTTTTATTTGTTCTAAAATTTGAATCGCTCCAGCTTTAACCTTGCACCAGTTTAAACTTCAGCTCACTGGGTAAAATAAGCTCAGAGTAACTTCACCAGTATCTGTATTTCATTACCTGATAATCAAGAAAAAAGTTTCTATGACGACAGATTTTTTTTTTTTTTCTGTCATTAAGATATTTTGAGTTTGGGGAACTTCGGGAGAGTAAATCGGGACATTTATGGGGGATTTTTAGACTATTTTAGACCAAAATAATGAATAAAAAACATTCCAGAAAATAATATAGAAACTGTATCAGGCGAGAGATGATGTCATACAGTCCCGTGTTTGACTGAAGGGAAGTGTGATATGTAAATATAAATGTAAATGTATATAATGCAAAATAAAACCTCATCATAAAAGATATAAATAAAAGAATAAAATGTAAATAGAAACAATAAATAAAATATATAAAACAAAAGTTTGTATAGAAAATTAATATAAATTTAAATATATATGTAAAATGTGAAGAATATATGTGATATAAACAGTAAATTACTATAAAAACTGTTTCTGTTTGTCATTGTGAAAATAAAAGAACCCTGAGGTGATCATAATCCCAGTAACGTGATCCAAGTACTCTGATTACTCATGTGAGGAGTAAGACTGAAGGTCTTTCAGTGATTTCATTTCTTTCTTTCTTGTCATTGTCAGAGCCCGTGGGGTTCGGTGGCCCCGGCGGCTCCGGCCTGCTCTCTCTCTGAGGTGATGAGCGAACAGCTGGCGAGGCAGCTGGACGAGGAGAACGGCGTCTTCCCGGCGCTCTCCGAGTAAGAGTTCCCGTTTAAGCTGCTGAGGGTTAGAAATCTCCGTCCCGTTAGCTTCAAATGTTTTTCTCGTCAGTAAATCCAGGAGCTTTAAAAGGTTTTAAGGTGGTAACACGTGTGTCTCTCAGTCCTGCAGCCGAGCTGCTGCTGGCCGACGAAGCCCCCGACACCACCAGCGACCTGATGCTCGCCCAGATGCTGCAGATGCAGTTCGACCGCGAGTTCGACGACCAGCTGCGGCGCGAGGAGAAGAAGTTCAACGGGGACAGCAAAGGTGGTTCAGAAAGCTTCGGGGTTACGTGAAACGGTTGAATTTCTGAAGGCGCCGCGGTTGGTGCGTCTGTAAACGGCGGTTAATAAAGTTTCATTGAAAGTGTGATGCGTTTCTGTTCTAGTGTCCATCTCCTTCGAGAACTACCGCATGGTCCATCCGTACGACGACAGCGACAGCTCCGAGGACGAGGTCGACTGGCAGGACACGAGACATGACCCCTACAGAGCCGGTAGGGTGCCTGCAGGGGGTGGACAAAATAACAGAAACACCTCACTTCAGTCACCGAGCTTCTTTTAACATCCTTCTTATATGTGTGTGTGTGTGTGTGTGTGACGTTTCAGACAAACCTCAGACCACACCGAGGAAAGGCTTCACGGGGAAGGGGAAGAACATCACCACCAAACATGACGAAGTGACCTGCGGCCGTAAGAACACGGCACGCATGGACAACGTAAGATGGCCGAGCACGTGTATCAACATCAGCGGGCTCACAAAAATTCCTTAAATATGTGAATTTGGGTGTTTTTAAAAATGTACACGTAATTGTCTGATTTGTAGGACGTTATGTGAAAAACAAACCACCTAAAAGAGTTCAGATAAAGGCTGCCTGGTCGGCTTTCAAAGCTTCGTTTTTGGCCTCAGCGTGCAGCCGTTTTCAGAGAAGCGGCTCCTGAAATCCTCCGCAGATCACCAGGCTGACGGAGCGAGCAGCAGAGGGGACGATTAAGATCAGAGGATAAAAGAGGCTCGAAAAACCCTCAGCAGACACAGTCAGGTTAAAGTGGAGGAAGGTGTAGCTGCTAAAGAGCCTGGTTTAATAGTAGCTCCAGGTGGAGACCAAAAACAGAGCAAAAACAGGGCGTGCATCTCTAACAAAGCCAGGACGGCTCGTCTGAGCAAACTGCCATAATCACAGATATCAGTGGGCCGGACCTATTTTTCATTGCGTCCTGTTCTTCCTCGTCCAGTTTGCCCCAGAGGTCCACGTCGGTGACGGTCTGGGGATGGACCTGAAGCTGTCCAATCAGGTGTTTAACTCCCTGAAGCGGCACTGCTACAGCGAGCAGAGACGCAGCGCCAGGCTGCACGAGAAGAAGGAGCACTCCACCGCTGTACGTATGGAAACGCCCTCCGCCCGCTGCGGAATGCTGAAGGTGAAGCTCTCTGACTCCTCCTCTCTCCTCAGGAGCAAGCCGTGGACCCTCGCACTCGTCTGCTGATGTACAAGATGGTGAACGCCGGCGTGCTGGAAAACATCAACGGCTGCATCAGCACCGGGAAGGAGTCTGTGGTCTTCCACGCCGACGGAGGGAGGTGAGTGGGAAAAACCCGAGAGCTTCAGGAAAATCAGCCGCGAGGTTACAAATGCTTTGAGACAGGAAACGCACACCTGCCCGTAGGTGCTGTTTGATTTACTGTGTGTGTGTGTGTGTGTGTGCGCCAGCCTGGAGGAGCAGCCCGTCCCAGACGAGGTGGTGCTGAAGGTGTTTAAAACGACGCTGAACGAGTTCAAGAACAGAGACCGCTACATCAAGGACGACTACCGTTTCAAAGACCGCTTCAGCAAACTGAACCCACGCAAGATCATCCGGCTGTGGGCCGAGAAGGAGATGCACAACCTGGGCAGGTGAGTGGAGTCCACCGGGGGGCGGGGCCGGGAGCCGCTCCGTGACCTAAACCCCAGCTGTGTGCTTTCAGGATGAAGAAGGCCAAGATCCCCTGCCCGGAGGTCGTCCTGCTGAAGAAACACATCCTGGTGCTGTCGTTCATTGGCAAAGACCACGTCCCCGCCCCCAAACTCAAAGACGCCATGCTGAACTCAGAGGACCTGAAGAACGCCTACTACCAGGTCCTCCACGTACGTACGCCCACAGGAAGTCCACTTCTTTATGTTTTTATTTATTTTTTCTGCAGAGCCCGACCTCTCTGCCAGGATCAAAGTTCATTTTAGTTTTTTGTGTCTGAGGAAAAAAAGTCTGACAGCAGCTTCTCGCCGTCTTCTCGTGCAGATGATGCAGCAGCTGTATCAGGAGTGTAATCTGGTCCACGCCGACCTCAGCGAATACAACATGCTGTGGCACGAAGGGAAGGTACAGTTCCCCTGCTTTTACCTGTCCTCCTCCCGCCTCTTCGTCTCTCTGTGACATCATCGGTCACCCTCGCTCTCGTTGCAGGTATGGCTGATTGACGTGAGTCAGTCCGTGGAGCCCACTCACCCCCACGGTCTGGAGTTCCTCTTCAGAGACTGCAGGAATGTTTCCACGGTAAACCCGACTCCTCTCAGCCGGATCCAGGAAATTTAAGCCTGATTCACGATTTCACTCGTTTTTATTTGACCTTGAACTCGTTTGTCGCTCCAGTTCTTCCAGAAGAGAGGCGTGAGCGAGGCGATGAGCACCTACGACCTTTTCAACGCCGTGACCGGCCTGAACATCCCTGTGGGCGCCGAGGACGAGGCCGAGTTCATGGCGGAGGTAACGGAGATGGTTTCAGGTTGATGTTCCTGCTGTTAGTGGGGCTGTGTCTTATGTTTTGGCGTCCGTTAAATTCTCGTGGGGTCAGGTCTTTGAATTAGTGGAAAAATTCAACACTGTGTCTTTAAGAAGCAGCTGGAGTCAGGTGGCGTCTCTCTGCTCCGACAGATCGTGGCGTTGGAGAAGAGGAACGAAGATCACATCCAGAAACGAGGCAAGAAGACCTTCCCAGTGACCTCGGAGGACGGCGGCCCCCCTTTAGAGCCCGACGCCGATGACTAACGCCTGCCCAGCTCACAGATTCTTCACGATCCCGCCGTGTTTTTAGACAAAAAAATCAGAAAAAGAGATGAATGGAGGACGAGGACGACGCCTCGGCACCTCCAACCCACCACCCTACTCACTGCTTCCTGTAAATAGGAAGAGAGAGGGGGCGGGGTTTAACGTTTAACCGCATTGGACGTTAAAGTCAGAGCGCCAGACGATCAGAGGCGGTTTCCCGAGGCTCGGGTCTTCCTGCTAAGATTGTCCCACACTGCTCGCAGTGTGTGTTTTTGTAAACGCTTCGTAGATTAAAACCCGACTTCAGGGGTGAAACTGCTCCGTCACTGAGGCGCTCTTATTATGATCGCGCTGCAGGAAAATAGATTTACTCAGACTTTAACCCTCAAAAACATCAGAAAAAAGTAGAAATCAACTGAAATTTCACTGTTTTAAAATCAAATTTTCCTGCAAACAAACTGAAGCTTTAATGATGATGAATCAATTTTTCTTTGGTTAAAACAATTAAAGCTTCGGGTTTCTGGGTTCAGAGGTCATGGAGGGTTGGGTCAAAGCAGGAAGTTAATAAACGTTGAATTTTCACTCTCTATCAGATGATGCCGGTAAATGTTTAAAAAAATCTACGAAGTCAGATTTTGATGTTTACAGTAGAAGAGATCAGGCGTGCATGCAGGAAGTCCTGCTGTGTGCTGCTAGCTTCAACAGTAATGTCAGGGTTTAGAACAGGATGTTGGTCTCATGGTGCAAATTCAGAATAAAACGCAAACATGGAAAATCCTTGTTGTTGGCTTTTATTTTGTAAGAATATAAACCTTATCTGCCATGCTCTGAGAG
>VVHJ01037788.1:25743-36365 GCA_015107715.1 Tylochromis polylepis
TGCCATGCTCTGAGAGCTCAGGAGCTCCAGGGGAAGTAAACACTTGCCAGCACATGATCTGTCACATGACTGTGTGGGAAGGGGAGACTTCCTGCCTAAACTGATGGCCTTCAGAATAAAAGGTTTCTAGCCCTCCTGTTAGACTTGTTTCTCAGGAACAACAATGATGTTCACTTTGACCCTACTTTGGAGGGATGTTAATAAATTCAAAACACCCATATTAGCTGTGTCCTAAAGCAGGGCTAGTCCTCCTCTAGTGAACATTAAAAGTTTGAATAAACATAAGCGACCCAATAAGCTGGTCACATCTCTCATAAACGGGTGCTTTTTTTGTTTTGTTTTTTAAAATCTGATCATTATGATTTCTGCTCCAAACACAAGACCCTATTTGGAAAATGGTCAAATATCCCTGCTGGTGTTCCAGTTCAGCTGCATCCGTCTTCACGCACACGTCCAGGTCTGGGTCATCCAGGAGGCGTCCTGGTTACATGCTGAACCACCTTGGTTCACACCTTTTAATGTGGAGTACCGTTTCCTGTCTCTCAGGCAGAGCCCACACACTCTTTGGAAGAAGTTCACTTCTGCTGGTGCTCACAGCTGTTGGTCAGAGGTGAGGTCAGGTTGGGAAATGAACATCTGCATCACGTCAGATGCTGCTCCGCTCTCCCCCCGGTGCAAGCTGGGAGAACGTAATTTCATTCCTTATGATCCACTTTTTTGATTTGTCCAAGACTTTACACCTGATGCAACCCTCCTGATTTATCCAAGCTCGGCACCAGGAGCACACTGGGTTGTAGCCCTGGGACTGTGGACATACTGGACATCGGATGATGCAGATGGAGCTGCCAGGCAGGAGGAAAAGAGGAAGACTCACAAGAGGAGGTTCATGGATGTAGAGAAGGAGGATGTGCAGAGGGTTGTTTCTAGGGAAAGGGTAAGACTGAGGCCGATGATTTGCTGTGGTCACTCATAAAGGGAGCAACAGAAAGAAGATGAAGAAAAGAATCAGTGGCAGCAGCACAGATGTTTACAGACTCTCAGCAGATCCTGAAAAGTTAGATTTATGTTTTCAAAAGCTGAAAAAAAGGTTGTTTATCTCCTTGCTAACATATGAAATGATCCAACTAAAAATGGCAGAGTCACAAATAAGCACCAGTGTTGTTGACTGGGGCAGTAACACCACTTATCAGACTTCTAATTAACATCTGCCAGCGCCACTGCTGGAAGCTACCCCCGTTTTATATAGAGCCTCAGTTAACGGACGATTCAGGTGGGAATGTGAAAAAAAAAAAAGTTAAATCCCTGCTTTTATTGTGAAGGGCTCTGGCCGGTTGTGAGGCTTCGCTCCTCTTCCGTGATCAGAGCCCGGAGTCTGGAGGCAGAACCGAGCGGAAAGCTGCGAAATAAAGCGGCGGGCAGGTGTGAAGGATGTCCGAGGAGCATTACCTGGAGCTGAGCGAGAACCCCGTGCAGTTCGAACATGCCTCGAGCGTCAACAACGTCTTCTTCGACGAGGCCAACAAGCAGGTGAGCTAACGGCTAACAGCTAACGGCTAGCAAAACTTCTGCCAGCAAATTTAAATAAATAAGTTTAAAAACTGGAATATTTACGGTAAAATATGAAGTGGAGTTTTTAAAAACACAAATCTAATAAATATCTAATAATTAATTATTTTATTTATAATGTTAACTAGCTTAAATTAAACTCTGACTCACTGAAGTTGGAAAAAATTGGGAAAAATACGAACTGAACCAGAGGAAACTCTCTCACTGTCAGCTGTTATTAAACTTTATTAAACTATGATTAATCTGAAGCACGATCAGCTGATCTGAAACTCTCAGAAAACGTTGACTAAAATCCTTAAATGCTTTATTTCGTTTGTTTCGTTTTTGCAGGTGTGGCCTCTGCTTTGGCACATTTGAGGGACAGAGGAAACTTTAATGTCTTATGTCAATAAAAGTTGCTCAGAGTCATGTCGTGCTTTCAGACTTAACCCGCTCTGGTATTAGAGTGTTTACGTGTGGAGTTATGAATGTATTTGTATTTAAACACACCTGTGTGCACCTGTCTTACGTCTTTGCTCTGTTGTTTTTTTGGGTTTTCTGTCTCCAGGTGTTCGCGGTGCGTTCAGGTGGAGCCACGGGCGTGGTGGTTAAAGGCCCTGATGACAAGAGCAGTGTTGCCTTCAGGTTTGTGTGCTCGCACAGGAGCTTCAGCTGGGACACATCAGTATTTTTAATCTTTATTTGTACCTGTACCTGTCGCCACATGAGGGTAAACCTTTACAGCTCCGGTTCTTGGTTATTCTTGGTGGTTGAAGCTGAGGCGTGGAGATGCCACACCCGGGGCAGCTGGGTATCATTTGGAAGGTGTTCTTCAACTCAAACCGACACTTCCGCGTGATTATTTCCACTTTAGATGTGCAAGTTCCATTTAAAGTGGGTTTGGGTTATCTCCCCGATGCCTGACCACACTCTGAAAGTTAAAATTTGAATAAAAGTCGGTCTCCTGGCACAGATAGTGAAACTCTGCTCGAGGATCTCGGTCTCGTGGTGCTGCTGGGTCTTTAAGGCCTTCAGCAAGAGGTCAGAGTGACTCTGAGGGTCATCGTGAAGAGGCTGAAACTGGAGTTCACTGGCAGGTTTTAGATCAGTAAAACGGGAATGGTTATGTTAACTGCGTGTGTTTGACTCGTCAGGATGGACGATAAAGGAGAGGTGAAATGCATCAAGTTCTCCATCGGAAACAAGATCCTGGCTGTACAGAGAACCTCCAAGTCTGTGGTGAGTTCAGGGACACTCGGACATGGTGTTAATTCTTTATTTAGATATTTATTTGTCAGCGACTAAAAATAAGCACAGAGGAGCAGCGGGGCTGGGAAAACACAAACGCCAGCTCTAAACTGTTCTTCTGTTCTGTAGCTGCCACGCTGTAAATTGTTAAAAAGGAAAAAACAAATTTTGGTTTTCTTTTATCAGTTTAAAAACTTTTGCTTCTGCCTTTAGTGGAGAATTTTTACTGGATCTTTATGGCACGAACCCTTTTATTTGTAAATGTTGGATTTACAGTTTTTTGTTGAAATTTCAGTTTTTATTGTAAATTTTTGTTATTTTTTTCCTGCCAGACGTGCACGTCACACATGCTTGGTTAGGGATCATTTGAAGGTTTAAAATCTGACGATGGTTTCTGTTTTTAATATTTCTGATCCAGACGCATGTTCTTTCTGTGTTTGCAGGATTTCATCAACTTCATCCCCGACTACCCGCACACAGAGTTCAGTCAGGAGTGTAAGGTACGCTGCAGTTTCTGCTGCTCGCAGGCCGTCTGCTGACGGATCAGGATAAACCAGCCTCACGATGTTTGTGTCGCTCCGCAGACGAAGAACGCCAACATTTTGGGTTTCTGTTGGACCAACTGGAATGAGATCGTCTTCATAACCGACCAGGGAATCGAGTTTTACCAGGTAACCCGAACAGCTCGTCCACAGAGAGCCGTCACTGTGCTGTCTGAGTGTTTTGCTCTGCGTGGTCATGTGACGCATAAAGCTTCATATAATCTCCTCTGATTGGAGGGTTCAAAGGGACAATTCAGCGTTTTAATGATCTGTTGAAAGCACATCTCCACCATCATGCTTTCTTCAAAGAGAAACAGGAAATGACATCAGCTTGATGCCCGGGACTTCGGTTCTCGTCATTTAAGTCGATAAACATGAAAAGTTGCTTTGTTTTTGTACCTCAGGCTCACCTGAGCTTTATCTGTTTTGCTGTGATGTCATCCTCCCGGCTGCCCTCCTCCTGTGTGCTCAGGTGTTTCCAGACAAGCGCAGCCTGAAGCTGCTGAAGAGTCAGAGCATCAACGTGAACTGGTACCAGTACTGCCCCGAGACCTCCGTCATCCTGCTGTCCACCACCGTGCAGGGGAACATCCTGCAGCCCTTTGCCTTCAGGGTGAGGCGGATAGTCGCATCGCTATAGCAACACAAAGGCTGCCATTTTGATTTCAGTGTGCATGTGTTCACTGGTCAGTTTAGAGGCTCTGTTGGGAAGTGTCTGAGTTTCTGTGCAGCAGCACAGCCACGGCGGCTTCATTGTGCATCATGAATGTATAGTTTATAGAGTGGGCGTGGCTTCGCACCTGCACAGGTGTGTTTTTAATAGTCGAGGTTAACTGATGTGAATAAACTTCGTTGTGTTCGTTTTGCTGTTCCAGAACGGGACCATGTCCAAGATGTCCAAGTTTGAGATCGAGCTGCCGGTCGTACCCAAACCCGCCAAACTCAGCCTGTCGGAGAGAGACATCGCCATGGCAACCATGTAATCCACAGGCTGCGTTGTCTTATTTTGTTTTTACTCCGTTTGTTTAAACAATGACTAAACCGTGCGTGCGTTTGCAGCTATGGTCAGCTGTACGTGATGTACCTGAAGCATCACTCAAGGACAGCCAACAGTCCCAGCGCAGAGGTGGTGCTGTACCACCTGTCCAGGTAAACGCTCCGTTCTGTCGTGTTGCCGATTGGTGGACTTGAACTTTAAACCACAGCGATGATTTAAAATCGGGCTCCCGTGTGACCGTTTTCCTTCTGTGTGGTTCAGGGAGGGTTCCTGTAAGAAGAGTCACGTGCTGAAGCTGAACACGACGGGCAAGTTCGCTCTGAACATCGTCGACAACCTGGTGGTGGTTCATCACCAGAGCTCGCAGGTTAGAGCCCCGTCCTGGGCACGGTGGAGCTGATAATCTGAGGTGTTTTTATTGAACTGGGTTCGTGCTCTGTGATTCAGACGTCTCTGATCTTCGACATCAAGCTGAAGGAGCCCGACTGTGCCCTGAACATCCACCAGCCCGTCCTGCCTGCCAGGTCCATCCACCCCTACAGGATCCCGCTGTCAGGTACGCACAAAACCTACCGATGAATATTTTACAGTGTTTGTCACCACCGTAGATTTGGAGGATGTGATCGAACTGCAGACGTTCAGCTTTAATTAGAGCGTTGAACGTGAAATATTTGATTAACAGCAGAGGCGTTACAGACGTTTGTAAACACGTCTGTTTTCTGGGCTCAGATGTCACGGGACGGTTCACCAAACTCTGCTTCATGCACACTTTTGGCCTCGTTCTTTAATCCTTCATAAATTAAGCAGGTGACAGTTGTTTGGTAGCTGTTGCTGTGACACAGCTTCAAAAGTCAAAGTTCACTGAAGAGGTGCCGTGGTGGGCACTGGCTCCAGACCTCTGCTGTTTATCGATGAGGCTGCTTAGCTGATCATGAAGGTGACGGAGCAGCAAAGCCGATTCACAGCAGTGACCCGAACCCTGCTGTGAAGCCGTGCTTCTTCTTCATCGTCCTCTTCTTCTCCGCAGGGCCGGCGGTCGTTCCTTCACAGCCTCCGGCGCCGTGTCAGCTCTGTATCCTTTCCTCACAGTAAATGTTCGATTCGCTCTGTCAGTCTGAGGTGTTTCTTTTCCTGAGCGTCACTCCAGACTCTTCCTCCTGGAGCGTCTTCCAGCCAGACATCATCATCAGCGCCAGCGAAGGTGAGCAAACGTAGACGCACATGCACAGTGGACAAAATGCACTGAAAGCTACGTTCAGGGATTTGGTTCCTCACAGTCCAGGCGTCTCCTGCAGTAGAGGAGACTCGACTTTTTTAAGGCGACACAGACCTGAAAATGGGCTGTATGATGTAAAAGCCTGTGTTGCATCACAAAACCTATAAAATCGTCTTCTTTAGATGTCCGGTTTTATCTGACCGCAGCCCACAATTTCATTTCCTCTCACATGTGACGAAGTGAAACACTAATTCTGAGAGTCTGTGAAGTTAAACTGAGTAAAAATGATTATTCCACCATCCAAACCATCATTTCTGCTGTTTCAGGTTACCTGTGGTACCTGCAGGTGAAGCTGCCACCCACAGTCAACCTGCTGCAGGACAAAGGCAAACTGATGGACTTCCTGTTACGGCGCAGAGAGTGCAAGATGGTCATCCTGTCGGTCTGCTCGCAGAGTGCGTGTCATACACTGCTCATCGTCTTTAGATCAAAAATAAAACCTGATGATAAGACGGCTCTGTAGTTCTGAATAAACCTCTGAGGACGCAGTCGGCTGTAGCTTCAGCCACCCACCTGAGGACCCAGCTGCTCCTCTGGGTCGACATCTCTGCCTTGATGCTCCGTAAATTTCTTAAACATTAAATAAGCCGTGAGAGAGAAGCTGGGATTGAGGGGATGTAGAAACCAGTAACACCAGGCTCGACCTGTTTTTATTTCCTCTGAACTGCCAGCTGTGCAAAAGCCAAAGTCCGACTCTTCTGTCTGTGTTGCAGTTCTGGAGGTCGGCGAGAAGGGAAGTCTTCCCGTTGTGGCGACCGTGTTCGACAAACTCAACCAGGTGTACAAAGATTACCTGGAGGCAGAGCAGAGCTACACTCAGGTGAGGCACCGATGGAGCTTCCTGCTCCCTAAAGTCACCCGGTGTGATTTCTAATAGGTTTATTTCTCGTTTGGAGGCGATGGAGTCCGGACCGAGCCGAGGCAGCGCCGCCCAGAAGCGCCCGGTCAGAACTCAGGCCGTCATCGACCAGTCGGACATGTACACGCACGTCCTGTCCTCGTTCACGGAGAGGAAGGTACGCCGCGCCGCACGCGCGCCTGTGAGTTTCCACCCAAACGTTTTTCAAACCAGGTGATGTGATGAACTTCCTGCTCTGTGCGTCCCACAGGGCGTCTCCCACAAGTTCATCATCGCCGTGCTGATGGAGTACATCCGTTCTCTGAACCAGTACCAGATCACCGTCCAGGTAACACAGCAGAGCCACGCCTCGTCGAGCTCCCCCCGTTTCCGGGTTTGGGACGAGCAGGCTGGGATTGTGTCCCGTCCTGGTCTGGATCTTTGGTAACACCTGTAATCCTTTTTTTTCCTCAGCATTACCTGTACGAGCTGGTGATCAAGACGCTGGTGCAGCACAACCTGTTCTATATGCTGCACCAGTTCCTGCAGTACCACGTCCTCAGCGACTCCAAACCTCTGGTGAGTTCACGCCAGGAGCTCATCCTGAACCGCCGAGTCTGCGGGTCTTCAGACTCCTCTCATCTCTCGCCGGGTCTCGTTAAGCCGGCGCTCGTTACTTCCATCGTTTCAGTGTTTCATTTGTTGACTTGTGTCCTCTCAGGCATGTTTGCTGCTGTCTCTGGAGAGCACGTACCCACCCGCACACCAGCTGTCCCTGGACATGCTGAAGGTACCAAACAAACACGCTTAAAAACCTTCACGTGGTGATTTTGTTGGTTCATCGCTGTAAACTTCCTGTTTGCGTACACAGCGTCTGTCCACGGCCAACGACGAGATCATCGAGGTTCTGCTGTCGAAGCAGCAGGTTCTGGGCGCGCTCAGATTCATCCGCAGCGTCGGTGCGTTGATCCTGAAACGTTTCCTCCTTCACACGCGCGAATGTGTTTAATGCAAACTCACCCTGACGTGTTTCTCCCGGGGTAGGCGGCCATGACAACGCGTCGGCGCGGAAGTTTCTGGATGCCGCGCGGCAGACCGGAGACCAGATGCTGTTCTACACCGTGTTTAGGTCGTTCCAGCAGAGAAACCAGCGGCTCAGGGGAAGCCCCGCCTTCAACCCCGGTGAGCACACAGAGGTTAAAGTTCAGCCCAGTGAAGATGGTCTTTTTACCGTCCTTGAAATGGATAAAGATGTAATAAAATGATCTGTGGGCGTTGGAGGAACTGCTGAGGTTTCTGCTCAGCCTGACAAACAGATGGTGAAAAGAAGGATCAGCTGCTCAGGTGTTAATCTGAACCTTTGTGTGTCCCCAGGAGAGCACTGCGAGGAGCACGTGGCTCACTTCAAGCAGCTGTTTGGGGAGCAGGCGCTGATGAAGCCCTCCACCGTGTGAGCCCAGTCTCCTCGGCGAGGAGACGACCCGACGGCACGCAAATCGTCACGTACATTCACGTGCACACAAGTGTCCTGGTGCAGGAAACCCCAACATGCCGGAGAGTCCACCTGTGTGCGAAGCCACAGAGCATCCTATCATAGCGCCCCTCAGGGTTAAGAAAAGGTGGTGTTACGGTGGCCACATCCCTGCTGCTCCACCTTAAGTGACAATGGGAAATGTTAATGTGCTAATTAATGATCGCGATGATTGTTTTTGCTAAAATCACTAGTGTGGGTTGTGGTCGTCTGAATCCTTCTTCCTCTGCGGCTCTAACACCTTCATCCAGTCGGGTTTACCTGCACAGGTGATCCTGACCTGTAAATGATGCCAGGTTACTTTGTGTGCATGTGAATGTTCTCAGTGGAAAGCAGCTCAGGTGAAACGTCGCTCTGATATCACCTGTTGTGGGAGGGGCCAGAGCCTGTACCGCTGTGTGTGTGTTTGAGGTGCAGGTAAATGTGAAGTGTATATTCTGTAAGATAAAGCTCAAAGTGTGTGAACACATTTTAATCTCATGAAACCAAACATGTCTGTACACGTGTGTGTGTTCGGTGCTGTCGTGTACAGCTAATAAAAGTTTGAATTTAAAGTCACCTCTGTGTTAGCGCCCACAAATGTTCTCCTACAGCACATTTCTACTCTGCTCACACTCCATCCAACTTCTCTCACAAGCAGTTTTCTGTTTTTATTGTTTCCTCTTAAAGTGTTTTCAAACATTCACAGCAGCATTATTGCAGACCGGGAATCAAACCACCAACCTTCCACTCAGCAGAGGACCTGCTCTATTTCCTGAGCTACAGCCACTTCTGAAGTCTGTCAATGCGTGAGGATCACACAGCATCCAGGAAATGTGCTCTTGAGCAAGTGTTCAATTTCTAAAGGGCATTTCATTTTCAGTCCAGTCCTTGTACCTGACCATTTTCCACAAGAACTGGACTGAAAATCTGGCAACAGGTCTGATGGGGCGATGAATCCAGATTTAAAATGTCTGGTTCAAATCATCAACGTGTACGAAGGTGGTGTTTACAACCACCTGTAAAACACAGTGGAGGCTCAGTCGTGGTTTGGGCTGCGTGTCAGCCGGTGGTGTTGGAGCTCTCGCTAACATTTGACGGACTTATGAACAAAGAAAGTACCATCAGAGTTTGATCTACCGGGCAGTAACACCTGGAAAGTGTCCGATTGTCAGTTGCTTCTTTTCTTCTTTTTTTTTTGCAGTGCAGTAAAAGCGTACTTGGATAGAAACACAGTGGAACATTATCAGCCCCCCAGAGCCCGAACCTCAGCATGACTGAAGCAGTGCGGGATCATTGAAAGAGCTGAAATCCAAAGAAAAGCATTGAATGTCCTTTAAGAAGGCTGGAGAACTATTCCTGAAGACTAACGAGCCTCGGAGAGTTCAGACTGTGCTGAAATATAAATACTGACTTTATGAGAAGTCTATTACCTCTGCTTTTTGTCTTATATACTGTACTTCCATGTATGTTTGCAGATGCTTCAGTAAAATGCTCCTCCCATTTCCCATTTCCTAGCAAAACCTAAAGAAATGTGGCATGGGCCGAGACTCCTGCGTAAGGTGTAACTGCGTGTGAAGGAAAACGTTCAAACCTTACTTTTGGTTTCATCAGAGTTGGCCGGTGATTCTGTACATGCACTTGCTTGTTTTATTCAGATATTAAAGTTATTGATCTCTAACCATTCATTTAGACTGACACTTCAGTGTAACCACCAAAATAAGTCCCTGAATTCATTACCAAGATGGCTGCCGAGTGGCAAAACGTGCTTCTACAGGGACTTTCCTTCCTCTGCTGTACTTTTACTCAACACTGAGATCAGCCATCGTCTCCAATAATTAGTACTAGAATTTGTTGTTTTAACGTAAGGTTTGCCTCCTAAAAATGTGATTTAAACTGACTTTAAACAACTTGTGACAAAAAAAAAAAAAGACCAAGCCGTGGACAGTCTTTGATTCACACACCTTTCCTTGATATAATCTTTATTGCTTTCTCTTATTGGGTTGAATACAGAACAGGTTTACATCTCTTGACTTTGTGAAACGCTGTCATGTTTGAGAGGACAGACGAGGGAAACCACCACAGAGAGAAAAAAGGGAGAGGAAAAAAAATCAACGTTTTTCAGACGATTGTGTCTTAATGCTTTCTGATTGAGGTCCAGCATTTGTGCGAGCGAGTGTGTTTTCAAATCTCCTTCCGGACGTTCCCTTTGACCTCTGACCGGGACGCAACATTACACAGGAGGGCGAAACCGAACCAGAGGAGGATTTTCACCAAATATCCGAGTGTGGGGGTGGCGGAACCGAACGATAATCTGTCTTTTAATCCAACCACACATTTGTTTTTGACGAGTTCACAGTCAAGTGCTAAATGTAGTGATTGACAGTTCTGAATCATTATTTAAAAAAAAAAAAAAAGACGATCTAATCAGGACAAGTTGCAACTCAGGAAATAAGAACATGGAGCATTTTGAATATGGATTCGTGAAAGACCCTGAGAGCGAGGTTATATATAATTTCATATTTATAATATATATATATTTATATGTGTGTGTAGCACAAGAAGTGATGAGAAAGGAGAAATCATCCATAACTGAACAAATTAGATTAACATGCAAAAAAAAAAAAAAAAAAAAAAAAAAAAAAAAAAAAAAAAAAAAAAAAAAA
>VVHJ01037790.1:0-15679 GCA_015107715.1 Tylochromis polylepis
TGCGCTCTGCTGAGAAGGTGATTGGCTGCAGACTTCCATCTCTGCAGGACCTGTACACCTCCAGGACACTGAGGCGTGCAGCTCGGATCACAGCTGACCCTTGTCACCCTGGACAGTCTTTTTGACCTGCTCCCCTCAGGCAGGAGGCTCTGGTCCATTCGGACCAGAACCTCTCACCATAAGAACAGTTTCTTCCCCTCTGCTGTTGGACTCATGAACAATAACCACAAGACTGTTCCTACCACTTGCTCTGATTCAAACACATGACCCAGTATTGTTCTCTGCACTGATCATCACCTGCAATCATGAATATCTGTATATTTCAATCTGCACAGCACTTCTTATTTATATTTATATTTTTTATTTGAGTGTTTGTCTGATCTGATCGTATGTCTTGCACGAAGTATCGCAGCAATTTCCTAATGTTGTAAATCTGCTCAACATTTGGCAATAAAACCCCTTTCTGACCATCTTTCTGAGGTGTGTACTCTAAGTCCCCTCCTATTCTATTTCTAAGGCTGAGCCTAGCCACCCTTCGGAGGAAGCCCATTTCCACTGCTTATATCCACAACCTCATTCTTTCAATTAGACTACTCAGACCATGTGACCATAAGTGCAGGTAGGAACATGGATCAATGAACTATAATCAAACTTAGATTTCATACCGCCAGATCAGAACACAAGTGGTGTTCTGTTACTGGATGTCTGTGCAAACCACAATTTGTCCATAACAGGCATGTTCGAACATAAGGGTGCAGATAAGTGCACGTGGGACTAGGAGACCCTAGACCGCATATCGTTGATCGATTTTGTAAGCATGTCATCAGATCTGCGGCCATATGTTCTGGACCCTCGGGTGAAGAGAGGTGTTGAGCTTTCAACTGATCTGTCAACTGGTAGTGAGTTGGATCACGTGGCGGAGGAATGCCTGGCAGAGGCCCCAGTCCACGAGATCTTCAACCCTCACCTTGGGCAGAACTTCAACAGCGTTCCAAGGAAGACTGGGGACATTGAGTCTGAATGGAGCATGTTCAGGTCCTCCTTCACCTCCTTGAAGGTGCAGCACTGAGCTGCAGCCGCAAAGTGGTTGGTGCCTGAAGAAGGCTGTCCTAGTGGGCTTGGTTACTCTGTGGGACTTCAGAGACAGCCGATAGGTACCAAAAGTCCAACTGGAACGCAGCTAGGACAGTGGCTAAAGCAAAAACTTGGGTGTGGGAGGAGTTCTTACAGGCCACGTAAAAAGACTTTCAGACTAGTTCGAAGAGATTCTGGCAAACCATCAGGTGACTAAGGAAGGGAAAGCTGTGCTCTACCTGCACTGCGTATAGTGCTGGTGGAGCACTGCAGACTTTGACTGAGGATATTGTCAGGCAGTGGAAGGAATACTTCAAGGATGCTGTTTTTGTCCTGGTCGCGAAACACTGAACCCATTTTTTACCCTCTTGAGGATACTTGACGGTGCATGGGAGTTTGCCCAACCAGTCTACATGTGTTTTGTGGACCTGGAGAAAGCATTTAACTGTGTCCCTCGGAAAATCCTGTGGGAGGTGCTTCAGATGTATGGGGTGTCTGGCCCATTTCTACAAGTCATTCGATCCTTATACAAATGTTGCAAGAGCTTGACATAGCTGGCAATAAGTCAGACCTGTTCCGGGTGGGTGTTGGACTCTGCCAAGGCTGCCCTTTGTCACCAATTCTGTTCATAATTTTTATGGACAGAATTTTGAGGCATAGTCAAGTGGCAAAAGGCTTCCACTTGGGCAGTCTCAGAATCTCCTCTCTGCTTTTCGCAGATGATGTGGTTCTGTTGGCTTCATCAGGTGGTGCCTCCAGCTCCCACTGGAATGGTTCACACTTGAGTGTGAAGGGGCGGGAATGAGAATCAGCACCTCCAAGTCTGAGGCCATGGTCCTCAGCCTGAAAAGGGTGGAGTGCCCACTCTGGGTCTAAGTGGAGGAGTTTAAGTATCTCACGGTCTTGTTCACGAGTAAGGGGAGAAGGGAGCAGGAGACTGACAAACAGATTGGTGCTGCGGCTCCAGTGATGCGGACGCTGTACCGGTTCGTCGTAGTGAAGAGAGAGCTGAGCGTAAAAGTGAAGCTCTCAATTTACCGGTTGATCTACAACCCTAAACTACAGTCACAAGCTTGAGGTAGTGACAGAAAGAACAAGATTGCAGATACAAGTGGCGAAAACAAGCTTCCTCTGAAGGGTGGCTCACCTCTCCCTTTACAGATAGGGTGAGGAGTTTGGCCATCTGGGAGGGACTCAGGGTAGAGACGCTACTCCTCAACATTGAAAAGAGCCAGTTGAGGTGGTTCTGGCATCTGACAAAGATGCCTCCTGGGTGAGGTATTCCATGCATGGCCCACTGGGAGGAGGCCCCAGGGGAGATCCAGGACATACTGGAAAGATTATATCTCTTGACTGGCCTGGGAATGCCTTGGTGTTTCCCCAGACAAGCTAGAGAAGGTGGCTGGAGACAGGCAGGTCTGGGCTTCTTTGTTTAGGCTGCTGCCCCCGCAACCTGGCCGCGAATAATCGGAAGAGGATGGATGGATGGCTGGATGGAGACTTCATGGTGTGGCTGCCTGATCCTCATTATGCTGGAGGTCTCTTGCTGTTAAAATGGTGTTCTTCTTCTCACCTTCACCAAGAAGTTTGTTGTAGGAGATCATTGGATAGTTGGGATTATGTCTCTTTTGTAGGGTTCTTACCTTCCATATAAAGCAGGGTTAGGGTTAAGACTGTTGTGAGCTGATGTTATATGAATAAGCTGAGCATGCTTATTCATATAGCATTTTGAGTGTATATCACTTTGTCCAAACCAGAGATCTACACCTTTATGTGCTGTTTATTTTCAAGTGAATCATCAAAGTCTAAAACTAGGTAAGTCCTCACAGTTTGGAAAGTTCATGGTGTTATTTAAACTCAGAGGTCTAAGACAAATCAATTCGACTGATTAACTTCATTCTTTTTTGGCAGAACTAAATAAAAATTGTTCAAAGAAAATGTGGAGTTTTTTATTTAAAAAAAAACTTTCATAATGTGCTGCAGGGTGCATCTGTAATAGCTTTATCTGGAGAGAACCACAGAAATATTTAATCCTTTCTGTTATTGTCATTATTATTATTTTAAAAGTGGTATGTGGACCTTTTGGATCAGGAATGTTGATTGGGTGTCCTTGGGTGGCAAGGCAAACAATCAGGAGTCCTTCAGCTTGCTGTGGCAACAGTGACATAACAGGAATTCTCATTTCTGTTCAGAAAGGTGCAGAAGCCATAATATGCCAGCAACATAGAAGCTCAATGTATTTTTACAGTAAGTCTGTTTTATTTTGATAGTGATGTTACCAAATTTATACCACCGTGCAGTATTAGTATTAAATTAAGTATTTATATTACTTATTGTATTGCTATTAGTTTATAATAGCTGACAATTTAGTGTTATTTCCCAACATTTCCAATTTATTTATTTTTTTGATAAGCAAAAGCTAATTATACTGTTGGTGTTTTACAAGCAAGAGTACTTTTAAACTATTAATATTTTAAAAGAAAAGAGGCAAAAAATTATACTGCATGTACAATTACAGTGTAAGAAGGAGAGGTTATTATAGTACAGTGCAAAAATCTTAAGCAACCCCTCATTTCTTTATCTATATAAATATTGTACTAGTGATTTACTGAAATACTTGCAAACACAAATGGAAAAATGTAACACATAAGGAAAAAAACAATTTATACAATTCTAACAAGCTTGAAAGTCAATGTTTGGTATGACCCCCTTTGTTCTTCAACACAGGGTGAACTATCTTAGCCAAGCTTTCTTCTATTTTAAGTTGTCTTCAGGAATAGTTTGCCAGGCTTTAGTTTTATATTATACAGAAGAAGTGTTAGTGCTTGGTCAACAGCTGTCAAGATCAGTGAGTAAATACTTACCTCAGGTAACACAATGTCAGGGGGTCACAGAAACAGGTGTAACACCTGTTAGCAAGCCTGGCACAGAGTAAGGCCAACAGTTTCCAGCAACCAGCATCTCTAAATCTCCCTAATGAAGCACTTATACAGTTGTGATCAGACAATTGCAAATACCCATCATGAGCATGAATGTCATGGTAATTTGGAGTTTTTAATGATTTCCTTGAACTGCTCTTTTTCGACACTGGAAAGAGTGTGCAGCATAGATCTTTAATGACTTAGCTAGCATAGCTCTTTTTGTTATCTGGCCATGAAACCTTTCTCCGGACAGCATTTGGCTTGTCCGTGTGAGCATCTGGAAATTTCAGTCAAGGTTGACGTTTTCGATTTTGGAGCAGGAGCTTCTTTTTGGTCGGGATGCTCTCAGTCCGTGATGATATAAAACCTCCTTCACTGTGCACAGTGACGCTGGTGTTCCAGAAGTTTCCAGTTCATTGCAGCCTTGAGCCTTGGTGCTTCCTGAGCATCCTAACCAGTTCATCTGAGGGTGAGGTTTGCATCTTTTTCCAGACCATAGCAAACTGGTGAGACATATGAATAACTTGGACTTACACGCATTTGCTTGAACTGATGATCCTCCAGTTGTTTTAAAATGGCTCCATTAAGCTTCTGGAATGGCCTTCCCAAAGCTCCGACCTCAACCCAGTTGAAAATTTATGGACTAGGCTTAAAAGCCAGGTCTGTGCCTGTTTATGTTTTAGAGAAAATCCAAAATAATTTTAAACTTGGGGATCCAGTTCTTTCTTTTTTTAAAAAGTCATTAAAGATGTAAGCTGTACAATCATTCCACCCTGGAAAAAGAACCGTTTAAAGAATTCATTAAAAGGCCAAAATTACCACGACATTCATGCCCAAGATGACTGTACGTAAACTTCTGACCACAACTGTAAGTTATTTGTTTAACCCAATGGGTATAGAAAAACAGATATGTGTAAGTTACGTTTTTCAGATGGGTATGAGTAGTTTGGCCTTCTGAGTAGGCCAAACTGGTGGCCTACCAACCTGACTCAGTGTTAAAAGGCAGCTAACCTCAGCACCATAACACAAACAGATAACCTGTTAAGTTCTTTTGTTCTTTCCATTAGCACATTTATTGTAAGTTAGACTCATTTCTTTCTTTCTTTTTGTCGTGAGACAGCGAAGGATGACAGGAAACAAAAATAAGAAAGATACAACAATACAAAAGCTATCCACAGTTCGAGTCCAGCACTTACTCCCTTTTTAGTTCCTCACAATACTGCCAGATTACAAGATACTCTATGGCACATACTATTAATGGTACAATAAAATGACATTTCAAAATGTACAATTCAAAGTTAAGACAAAGCACAGGGACACAATCAACATACAGCTATACACAGATTATAGACTTTATGTAACCGATGTTTTCACCTTTTTAGTACACTTATATTTTACTCTGTTTTTGCACAGTCCTCACCAGTAAAAACCTCTAATTACTACCATTTGATTCTATCACATCAAACATTTAATTATAAGAAAACAGCTCTGTTCTTCCTGCTCACTTATCCAGCCTGTCATTCTCTCCAGTCTCTCACATCTCTGCAGACAATGCTTGTGTTTAAATTAAAAGGTCAAACTGTGTCAAAGCTGGAGTCCTTTGCAGGAAGTTTGTTGATGTGATAAGAAAGAAGATCTGACAGCTTTGACCTCAAGTCTGTTAAGTCCTTATTTGTGTCGGTCAAAGTCTTGTTAATGTGTTCTGATTTAATTCGATTTGAGCGGCCGCCACTCTGTGGTATTTGTCCATACTGTGTCCTGGAGCTGATTTGCCATGTCTTTCTCACTTTGTTTAATTTTTTTTTCAGCTGAACCTCTGCACTGGCAGCCAGGCTCACTTCCAGAACAGCTCAGGTGTGATGATGAACCTACCAAGACGGGCAAAGTCTTTTAAAGTATTTATCCTGCAAAAATTAGCAGTTTGAGATGCAACTGAGGACTATTTTACAGAAGGAGCTTTCAGGGAGGACAAAAGGTCTCCTAGTCTCCATAATGAGGTTGTGTGGCTTCTTCCAGACTTCCTCTTGTCCTTCTTCTTCTTTGATGTTGATTCTCCACTCATCAGTGCATCCCAGCTCCAAGGTTGACTAGGAAAGGAAAGCTGGATCCTGAAGTGACTTTACATCTAGGTGGTAAGACCTGCAGACACTGAGAAAAATAATGTAGAATCAGCTGACGTTAATATCGTTTGGAAGCATGATGATAAATACAGATCAGCTATTTCCTCTAGTGTGCATGTGGCTGATCAAATCCAGTAAACAGCCTAAAACCTCTTTGTTTTTCATGGTTTTGCCCCTACCTGAAACTGGTTCTGTCAGAGGTTTCTTCCTGTTAAAAGGGAGTTTTTCCTTCCCACTTTTGCAAATTGCTTGCTCAGAGGAGGTCGTTTAATTGTTGGGGTTTACTCTCTGTTATTGTATGATCTGTAGCTTCCAATATTAAATGCCTTGAGGTGACTGTTGCCATGGTTTTGAGATATATAAATAAAATTGAATTGAATATTCTTTCTGTCTTTAAATCCAAGAGTAGGTCTTGTGCCCACATCATCTGTTTATTATAGAAATGAATTTAAGCACATGATGTAATAATGCAAGAAAAATAATTGGCAACTGCTTGTAAACACAACAATCAAACTTGGCTCTTTCTCATCAGAAGCAGTGGATAAGAAAGCTGGAGGGTAAATGACAGGAGGGGTTATGATTAGTAATTTTTTTGTTCATTTCACACGGGTTGGTTTCCAGTGAAGAACTGTGTGGGAAGATTTGGGTGAACTCAGCCGACTCTCATGTTATAACATTATTGTGGGCTCTGCATTACATGTATGTGTGTAGATGGTGAGTTTGTGGTGTCAGACACTAGTTCCAAGCCCTTAATATATCCTATATATTGTCCATTTTGCATCAGGGTGTGCTTTACAGAATTTCCAACCCTGTGAACGTGCTGTGTCCTTCAGTTTCTCAGTTAGATCCGCCTCTCGCTTGTGAAGTATGGTTGCAAAAACTGCCAAGATGGTGACAGTAAAAAACATTCAACTCGAGATTGCACAACAAGAGCTAAACAACTGGGTGACATCACAATGGCCGTGCCCATCTTTTATTTACAGCCTGTGCTTCTAAAGCACATAAACCCCAAGGAAAGTTGGCACATTGCCAGATTCAGTGTTAATGCAACTAAAGTGAACGCTTAGTGTTGTTGTAGGCTCTCAGCTCTGGTGTTTGTAGTATGACAGAGAAGATAAACAGCAGAGGAGAGACTGGAGCAACAGTTATTTAAAACAAAGGTTGAGAACAGGGCTCATAATTTGTTAAAATTATTTATGTGAAATACATTAAATCTTATCAGTAGTTCATATATTCATCTGTTTACAATACCATATCTTCCCCCTATGAGTGAGCTTATAATGGGTCAGCTATAAATTACAGAATAAGTCAAACCCTTTTCCTAACATAAAGTTTGAATTATAAAAATTAGACCTAAAACAGGCTCCTCTTGGCCTTTGAATATTTAGCTGCATGATGCTTAAACGAGGCATTAAAGTTGTATCTATCAGTAAGGACACTATTTAGATGCCAGTTACTCATAATAATATTTTAAGGACTGATTTTGCAACATTTTTTTAGACCCTTCATACTTAGATTAGATTTTTTTTTTTTTGGCAAAAAATACCTCAAAAATTGCAACAAACTATAATCTATATGTTGTTTTTATCTTTATATAAATGCATTATATACAAACTTTAGTTTATATACATACATAAAGATACTCAGATAAAGGCCCAGTGTTACATACTAAGGTTTAAAGAGCTTCATAGACTTATTACAAGACTTATTCTTATAAGAAAGAACAGACAGACTGATTATTTCCAACTTTGTTTTCTTTCATCTCTATTTTACAGATTTTATGCATGTTCCATATTTTGGTTTAAATAGAAGCTGATGTGACATTGTTGAAACATGCATCATTTCTCTGTTGTCTTAGATTACTAAATTTGGGTTAACTCACAGGTTAGTGTGGCCGTATAGTGGTATGATAAAAAGCACCCGTGCTCGCCTGCAGTCTGAGAGTGTTGCCTGGGTTTAATTGCTGATTGTCTGCACCTGACAAGGGCTGGATAACAGCATGCCTGAGGTTGGCAAACTCTGGTGTCCTTGGTGGATTTAATGTTAAGATTTGGCTCATATGCTGCAACATAAAATGGAGACAGACACCAGTGTTTTTAGAAATTTTATTTTGTCAAAAAAAGAAAAAAGAAACAGTTTATTTTTTAAGATTTTTTTTAAAATAGATAAACACTATAATATACAGTACTGTACAAAGTCTTGAGTCACCTCAAAATTGTAATTTTTAAAAAGTGGTTCTGAGCAATAATTCTCCAAGCTTTCAGAAGTAGAAAGTCTTTTTTTGTTTGTTGAACCACTCAGCATTGACTCATGAAGCCTGAAGAAGGTTCTTCAGTTCAGAACTGAAGAACCCTCTTGGATGAGAGGTGAAACATGTTTGTGAAACTTAAAAAAGTCCAGCTGCTTTATTTCCAAGCTCCTTAGAAATACCAGGATAGAAAAAACACACAATGAAACACTCATTGTCCTCCCCAGAGCCCAGACCTCTACATTACTGAAGCAGTGTGGGATTATTTGGACAGAGAACAGAAGAAAACCAAGGCCAACATCCCCAAAAGAGCTTTGAGTGTCCTTCAAGAAGCCTGGAGAACTATTCCTGATAACTACATAAAGAAATTACATGAAAGCTTGGGTAAAAGAGTTCAGGCTCTGTCAAAGAATATAGGCAGTGACACCAAATATTGACTTTTAAGCTCATTAGACTTATACAAACTCTACTTCTGCCTTATATACTCAGTTTCCATGCATGTTTGCACATTATTAAATAAGTTGCTGTATTTATTTCCCATTTTCCTAGCAGAACCTAAAGAAGTGAAGGGTTGCTAACAGTACTGCACAGTTCTGAATGGATATATGAGAGGTATAAGCCCCACTATCTTATGCAATTAAGAGTGCCGGCTGGGACACCAATGCCTATCTTTGAACTGTGGAAGAAAGCTGGAGTACCCATGGGCATGGCCCCAATTGACTGGTGGATATCAGGAAACAAAGCAACCTGCTTCACTATGCTGCCCCATTAGGAGACATATCAGGGTAAATTCGGGCCAGGTAAGTGTCTGGGTATGCTCCTGATCCAGAAAACCTTCCATAATCTGGCACTGTGGGTGTGGGCACAGCCACGGGATAAGGTTTTGCCACAAGAATGGCAGAAGTACAGTTTGAAGCACCTCATCTCAGCACCTCTATCCAATCACATTTCCACCAAGAACAGTGAGCTCAGAGATGGTACTCTCGTGGATGTACAAGGCTTCAGCAAATGCCGATGACAGAGTCGTGTACACCGTTCTTTTAGTGCTGTGACACCACCGGCCTGGGAATACAGCACACTGAATCAGTTCTGAGTTGTACAAGTGAGTTCATTTGTGCTCGTTAAGCAAATTACCAATCCCACCACCAACTAAAACCAATCAACCAGAACTGAAAACTACTCAGACAATGTGTTTGGGTGTTGTAAGAGATTAAAATTAGATACTGAGCAATGGATTTAAAACATAAAATTTGCCTCTCTGTTTTCGGAGCACTATATTTCAAATTACTACATATGAGAAGCCAGCTTCAGGCATGCCTTTATCCACACCTTGTCAGATGCAGACAATCAGCAGTTAAACCCAGGTAACACCCCAATGCACTCACACTATCACTGTAAAGCAATTAGAGGTTGCAGAGGGGTGCAACGCGGGATTTGGAACATAACGTGACAGACTGTCAAAAATATATTATTGCTTTATTATTAATAGATTATTATTTTTTATTGCTTGTGGCGTGGTAGTTGTAGCTTAAAAAGTCAGACTGCTACCTTTCGTGAGCTGCAGCCACTGTTTGCACTTCAGTCAAATGCTTTAAACTTTCAGCTGCTTTAAACTTTAAAGCAGCCGATCAAGTAGATTGAGGTGTCTTTAAAGTTTAAAGGCACAGTCAATAGGTGAACTGACTCATGAGGCGAGAGGGACCAAAGTCAGAAAATGAAGTCAGTAAATTAACTCAGTAATACAGCAACATATCTGCTGTATCTAGACAGCTTTTTAACATTAGCCAGTACAGGCTCAAAAAATCCTAAGTGCACTGACTCGTTTTATAACTCATGAATTTGGGTATTGATTTGTAAGAGAGGCAGAATACTTTAAAGTGCATAGTCTCACTTTAATGGCCATGAAAACCTTTATTTCACCTCAATCAGCAAATTAGGCTTTTAGGTTTTAATGGGGAAAGGGTGGGATAAAATGTTTTGTAATGAGGAAAGACATTATTATTTTTATTTGAATGGTTAAAGATTGTTCTTGTGCTCTACAATGACACACTTACCTGTGTGTGTGTTGCTGCTTTGCCATCAGCATACGTTATATGGCGTTATTACCGCTCTCTGTGGGGGTGGAAGAAGAAAGGGATGTGAGTGGAAAGTATGAAGACGTTTTCATAACCAGCAGGTGGCCCTATTGCATAACATTTCTGCCCCTACAGATGCCTCATGCAATTAGCCCACCTCCCCCTCCTCTGATTTCATCAGGTTTCAAACTTGGACAAGTGTCACAATCCATCCTCCTGAGTGACGAGATAAGAAAAACATCCCATTTACAATTCATCTGCTGTTTGATGAATCCCCCATTTTCACTGTGGGGATCATATTTCATCTACATCTGCCTCTCTTTCTCTCTTTCTCATCGTCCTCCTCCTCGCCTCATTATCCCTCTCCCTCTGTCTCTGTCTTGTCCTCGCTCTCCGGTCTCTAGGTTGATAATGGCTTCTTCCTCTCAGTCACTATGCTTATATGAGCTAACAGGCAACTGTGTCCCGGCTGATAGGGTGGCTGTGATTCATTTAGACAGGCTGGCAGCAAGCTGTGTAAACAGCCATTAGTAATTCATGACTCTGTCCAGCATCCCCAGGCTTCAATTAACCCTTGCTATTGGTGCATTCTTCCATTCAGTCGCCCGTCTTTCTCTTTCTGCCCATCTCCGATTGCTTTTCATCTCTGTCCTCCTTCATCTGCATTCCTGTCTCCTTCCTGCCTCCTCGCGGTTTTAAATCATCCTCTTTGGGTCCGAGCGCAGTTGTCATTGAGCCCAGTCAAAGAAAGAAAAATCTCACTGGTAACAGGAGCAAACAGCAGCAGCCGAGCAGGTGGTGTATAACATCCCGTCTAATGTATGCAAATTACAAGCAAATAAGAGGCATTTTCTTTATTTAAAGCTGCTGCTGGGATGTGGGGAAACATGATGTCTTTGATGTGTCAAGCTTTAACAGAAAGGCAAATTAAGCAGAAAAACACTGCAAAAGAAGTGAAGACTGAAATCACGGGTTTAATGTCTCCAGGCTTGACAAAACAAACAAAAGGCTTTGACTTCATCTGAGACTTTGAATACTTGTGAAACATCCCCCAGGCCAGAAGTGGAATAAAATCTTGCTGGGACCTGCTGCTTATTCAGGCTCTTAGTCCAGCAGTCAAATTGATTTTTTAATAAGTTCAGTGGCACCTCTTTTGTTTTGCTTTGAAAACAGCCCGGATCTCATTTCAGGTATAATTGCACTGCAGCCTTTGTTTGTTTGCTGTATACCCAACTGCCTCAATTACTATAAAATGGGTTTGGAAAGTAATAAAGGTATTTATTTATTTATTCTTTTAGAAATTGCATTTGCAATGACGGCACAAATCTGACGAAGAACGGGTAACAACTTTCTGAAGGGCTTGGATGTTCAATAACAGGAAAACTTTTCCATCGTATGTTTGAGCAGGTTGCATAAGTGTGCGTAACAAGTGTTTTGATGTGATTGACTGATTCGTCTGAACCGAATTACCAGCGTGCTCATATTATCAGCCGATATTACGGATTTGTCAATTTATTGGTCTCTGCATTTATACGAAAATTTAAAAAATAAAGAGACAGGAGAAACACCCTTTAACCATGTTATGAGTGTTGATGCTGCGTAGTTTGTCCACCAGAGGGCACTGTTTAACTTCCCTGTTGGAATCATGTGGTTGGAATACCACAAACACATCAAACTGCTGATGCAAGCCGAATCTGCCAGAGATTAAATTAGAAAATAAATAACTACACATACAATTTTGGGGAAATCTGATTGTTTGTCATGTGTGTGGGGGAAAAAATCAGCTGCCATATCGGTATTGGTATCCTTATATATTTATGTATCCATAGGTCTAACAGCATTTTTTAAAACATAATTTAATAGTAATTTGTTGAAACACCCTTCAACCATATTATGATTGATGACGCTGCATAGTTTATCCACCAGAGGGTACTCTGCAGCTTCCCTGGTTGAATCGTGTATTTGAAACGCCACAAACACCACGAAGTGCAGATTCAAGCAGAAAAAAAGCATAAATGAGTAAATAAATCACTACACATAACAAATATAAGGGAAATCTGATTGTGTTTTTGCTTGTCTGAAAGAAAATGTAATATGACATACTGGAATATTGGTTTTGGTATCATATACATATCAATATCAATCTTAAAAATCCTATACCATACCATAGGTGTATATATATTTTATATTGTTAAACCCATCTGCGCCCCTTATCATCTTTGCAGAGACTTCAGGTATTGCCTGGGCTTAATTGCTAATTGACAACACCTGGTGAGGTGTAGATAAAGTTAATTTCCTGAAATATAACCATAAAACACCATGAAAACTGCTCAGAGAAGAAGCATGTGCAGGTGTCTTCTTACTGTCTCCCAGCAGCTCCTCAGACATCAGACTGTCCTGGCGGTTTCCTAAGACGAAGGCCAGAAAGGAGAGGATGAGAGCATCCAGGATGCCCATGATGGCCAGGATGTAGGCCCAGCGCACCGAGCAGGCGCCTAGTGTGTACTTGTCCGTCTGTTCGCCACACATCCTTTTCACCTCGTCGCTGTCCCAGCCGTCTGGGTAGATCATGCAGCCCAGAATCAGACACGTACCTGGAGCAGGAGGACACAGTGATAGGCAAGTGGTCTTAGATAGAAAGAAGCACTCAGTGTTACACATTCCTGTGTATTAGTACATGTTATTCAGTGTACACTGTGGTCTGCGGAGGTGATGTAGGGCTTTATGCACATTTTAACCTTTAAGTACAGTTAATAAACTGCATAAACTGACCTTTAAGCCGGGAAATTCAACCAGGATATAACACCTTGATTTATGATTGTTCAAATTATGAATGTTACTGACTGCAATTAATGTAAAACACAGAGCACACACATTCACTTATTGTGTACTCCATGATTTCCAATCAAGTCTGATTTGAGGGAAAACTTGCTGAACTCCACTACTTGTGTTAAGGAGGAAAATAAACAGCCGAAAAACAGATTGTTAAGGAGGAATTTTGGCCCAGTGTGAAAGACTTCCAGTTATTGATCCTAAAGGTGCATCTACATGTTGTTGAATCATAGGGTGTACTTAACTGTGAAAAACTTTTAAAGTTTATGTATATAGTGATTTCAAGAACAAAAGTCACAAAGTGCTTTACAGGATAAAATGAGATACAAAAATACAACTGGAAACAAATCCCACAACTTAGAGGCCACAAGCTCAAAAACACGATCTTCTTTTGTCGTTAACCTGGACTGAAGTACCACCAAGAAGCATCGATCAGCTCACTTCATACACCCCATAGTTACGTGAAAAACCTTAAACTTCATGAGGAGCTGGTGTAAAGAGGACAGAATTGGTGTCACATGGGAGCTTTTAGATGACCTGGTGAGCAGCCTCGTCTGCAGGCGATCCAGGGATGATTTGCTCAGGCAGAGGAAGAATGAATTTCAGAAATCGAGGTGTGATGAGATAAAAGCAGGTATAATCATTTCCATTTGGCACTGAGACACAATATATTTAAGATCTCAGGTGATTAAAAGCAAGTTTGTTCAAGACAGCCAACGTGGTTATCAAAACTACACAACAGCCACATTTCTCACAGCTGGGAGAAGTGAAGATGACACGGGTCCAGGATTTTTAGTTAAACTGGGAACAAAGTTGTCAGAGGCACAGATAAGAAGTTCAGTTTTTTTTCTATATTTAAAGACAGGTAATTGTCTGTCATCGAGTTCTTTATTTAATCTTAATGCAGTCATCAAGGACAGAAATTTGGCTACATTCTGGTATCACATCCTCTCCTCAGCCAGTGTGAGCCTTAAGTCTGCCAGTTTATGGTGGATGTAACCGAAGAATGATTATTATGTATATATGGCCAACAGCAATGTGCTGCTGAAAAAGGCTTCATTCCAAGAGCCATCAGCTCTCATCAGGTTGACAGATGAGAATTTTTAAGCCAACGACATTTACATTTGTTTACTTTTTATGTTGTTCTTCTTCCTGTTTGTTGAGCTGAAGAAGAATTCACAATGAATAGTCATTCCCTCTTAAAAGGAGACACATCCTCTGGAGTGCAGAGACACCAAACAAAGTTGGTGAAGGAGGCACAAAGATGCCAGCACATGTCACACGGCACCATGTGGTGACTCGGGCTGCCTTCATTAGCCGTCTGCTTGCACGGCTGACATTGACACAGTGAGCTGTTACAGAGTAGAGTCATCTAACAACACTTCTGCTTCCAGTGAGGAGTTGTTTTCACAATCGCACGCTCGCACTCACTCTCACACTTGCTCTCACAGTCCGTTGAGGCAGTGAAGTCATCGGTGAGGCTGTGAGGTCTGTAGTAATTGTGACACTGCTGCCAAAAGCTAAGTCAGAGGATCTGGGAGGGTTTGTGTGTGCATGCTTATGCTCATTTGTGTCTCATAGAGAGACAGTTTGGCCTTTTTGGAAAGGCACAAAACCTTCACGGGTAGATTTTTTTTTTTTTTTTTAATGATGAATGATGAATTTTAATTCCTGTGTACTTAGGTTGGGAGTAGTAGGGTATTTCATCATTTAAAAAAACTTTTAAACAAAAGGCCGTCATGTGGGTTGAATCTGACCTTTGCTGGGCTGCATTTTGCACACTGCTGGACTAAAGATAAAGGAGCAATCCACTGATTTTTTTCAACAATTTAGCAACTTAAGGCAGATGTATCTATGCCTTGAAATAACCTTGATTATCACTAAAATTTTAAGCGAGAGCCAGTCTTAACAATGGAAATGTAAAAGAAAGGATTAATTAAAATTGTGGTATGTAATTTTGCAGTTTTGTCATTCATTCCTATAGTCTAAGGAGCTTGGAAAGAAAAGCGTCTGGACTTCTCTAAATTTCTTGAAAACGTTTCACCTCTCATCCGAGAAGCTTCTTCAGTTCTAAGAGCAAATGGTGGAGAGTCCCAGAATTTAAAGCCTTGTGGGAGTGTCTCCCAGGAGGGTCATGGACCCCCTGTGGATCCTCTACCTAATCACACGAGTCCAGGTGTGAAAACGGGTGTGGGTCTCAATCAGCCAAGGTTTTGCGTGAACCCATTGTGAGACCTATCCCCATTCTATCATGTGATTACCTGAGGTCAAATGTCCCAGGATGTGAGTGGGCGTTAAGGCATCTGGGAAGGGATCTCAAAACTGGATTATAGATAGCAGACAGTTGGTGTCGTAAACCACCTCCTCTGTTCAAGGATGGTCGTTCACAGTGGACATAGATGGCTTCTT
>VVHJ01037792.1:3832-15823 GCA_015107715.1 Tylochromis polylepis
ATATACCACACACACACACACACACACACACACACACACACACACACACACACACACACACACACACATCTTTATGGTTAACATGATAGGAGCTAAGAAGGAAAAGCCCTTCGAACATAGCTCAAAGACTTCCCCTCTGCCTCTTTCCCTCTCCCCATGTTGATCCCCCATCACTCTCCCCAGACTTTGCCCGCAGAACAAAACAGCTGGACAGGGAGGGCTTTCCTGCAGGTCCAGATCTATCACGTAAAAAAAAGATGACACATCTTTTGAAGAAACGGGGCAAAAGGGAGAAGAGGCGGTTGCGCGAGAGAAAACATAAACAAAGGTGTTTTCTTATGATGGTCGCCGGTGGCACACAAAGAAAACTGGAAGAGGGCAAAAGAAAAATTGCTTACAATACAAACTCTTTGAATGACAGCCTAAAGCATGAAGCCTGAACCATGTTTTCAGAACTTGAATGCCGTAGAATGGGTTTTGTGTATATCTTATAGTTTCTCCATTTTGATTCGAGATCCAAGTGAGTGTGTCTTTATTCTTGTTTCTTTTATCATGTATTTTTAGTACTTTATATCACCACACTTTGTTTTACAGTTGAACATCTTCAGTGGACCAGCTAGAAAATATAAGTATAATGTTTATCTGTGGATCTCAGGAAAAAAAATATATCGAAGCCTTTTCTCTATGGTTTTAAGGAGAGAAACTCCACTGATACCATATCACCCAACTGTTTTGACACTTGACTTTGATCGGCTGAGTTTCAGCAGTGTGGTTAAGTGCACACCCCCTTCTCTGCAATCCTTTAAGAGGTCATAAAAAACACCACTGTACATCAAAACAACCAACACACTCCATTCACATCATCCGACATGACACGTGAGATGACACTGACCACAACAATAGTTAAGCCTCTTTGATGGTAAAATGCCTACGTGTTTATTTACATCAGGCCGCCTCTTTGCCCGACTGTCAGTTATGCGCAGTACTATGGGTTCTTTTGAAGTTATCGGGGGGCAATGGTACAGTGTCCCACCCAGGGAGTGTGAAGAGAGGTGACCATATTGAGAGCACTTGTTGTTGGAGACACATGGGCAGAATAAGGCACAGAGTGTTTGACTGGGGAAAGTTTTTGACCTTAACAGCAGAAGAGGATGAGCATGAGGCTGCACTGTGGTTTTTATGATCGGGTTGATGCAGAGGTATTTGGCACAGGCGTATTTCAACAGCATGTTTGGGATAAGAACAGTCCTTTGTCATAAAAACATGAGCTAATCCATGACCCTTTTGACCCTAAAATTGATATGAAGTAGTGACAAGAACGTGCATGAAATATGGAGAGAATATCCCCACATGTGTGCTTATTGACAGCAATTTTCTCATAAACATAAAAGCAAAAGAACATCGTTACTCCTCATGGACACCCACATAGACAAACATGCTTTTTGCATTGCTAACACTGTTACTGTCAGGCATCTGCTTACTTGCCAACTTGCACCCTCCACACCAACCCCCACAGTATCCCCACAATGTTAATTAAAGCTGAAAGGTTACAAAAGGTGGAAGCCAATAACAAGGCCACATATTACATTTAAGTTCCTTCTTTTCCTTGCACCCACTCAATAATTCATGCTATCACAGTGTCTACAAGGAAGTGAGGCTTCTCTTCCTTTGAGAAAGCCTCAGACAAGGATCATCTGTCCTCTGGACTCACTGTAAGTAAGAAAGTGTGGGCAACAATATATACCAAGCCAGCCCCAGCCTCATAAATAAATATGGTGATTGTTAATGGGGTTTAAAATTACTCATCCTGCTATCCTGCAGACTACTACTGTGACCACATACATGGCATACAAGCACATGGAGGCTACATGGTCCTCCAGATAGAATATCTGGCACCACTGATACCACATAATGGCCACTATGCCTCCACTTCCACCTCGTCCTTGTCATCTTTGTTATCTCTGCATCATCTTCCTCACCCTATCCCTTGTTTTCCACACCTTTTCTGTAGTTTCAAGGTGCTTGTTTGTCACCAGAGGATAGAACAATAGATTTTTTTTCCTCCACTGTTTGCCTGTATATAGAGCTGCTTTTCATTTTTATGTTGCTGAGTATTTACTGATTTCTATCAGTGTTTGAATGTCATTACACCTGCAGCCACCAATGCTCATATTCTTGAGGTGTCTTTTTCTTTATCTTCTTTCCAAATGTTTTTTTTTCTCAGTTTGAACATATGCATCACGCACACTGATAGCCCCACTTGACTCATGTTAAAAAAAAAAAAATACTGCTCATGCATGTAAAAGATACGGAAATGTTTTGTGCATTGGATATTGTGCTTTTCATAAACATCCCACTCTTGCTGTGATGCCTTTTTCCAGAAATGTTTTTATAATTAAAATATAATGCAGACACAGGCTTCAATTTCTACCCACTTGCACTTGAAAATATATTTTTCTTCTAATATTGAGAGAGCGCAGAACATGCTCTCTCTAATAGAAATGTAAACTGTCTGTGGTCCATGTTTATACTAGCATTGATAAACATCATGAATTCAGGCAGCATCTGGTCTTAAGGACAGTGTTTATTTTTCTACAGTTTGGGAGGGAAGATCTATTTTTTTCAGATTCCTTTAGTTCTTTTTTTTCTTCGTCTTCCTCCTGTTATTATTGTTGTCAATAATATAGCTGTTATCTATTTTTAATATCAACTCTTTTTTTTTTAAGAATACGCATGCATACGCTTCATTTTACTGAGGTGTAGACCATGTCTCTGCTCTTTTCTCCACCATAGTATGGTGTAGTGTTCTCTAGTGCTCCAGCTCGATTGCATGCCTGTATCTCCCCCTCCAGGACAACTTGCATTATGGTCCCATTCTCCCTCAACACTGAGGCTTGAGAAGGCAGCAGTTGGAGTACCACATCTCCTTCTCCATCCTCAAATTCTGAAATCTGTCTTTCGAATCACCAGAGGGGGGGAGGAAAAAGAAATCCTAAATGAAATATCAGCAGCCAATAGATGCTCTGTTCAGAGACAAAATAGTTTTAGGAGGGACTCGGGCATTTTGCCTGAATTCTGTTTTTCCCAACCCCATTCTCATCTGCATTACCTACTCCCCAGCGCCAGCCTGAGCTGATAACAAGTGAGTGCACTCCCTAGAATGATGGATGGGCTTTAGCCATAGGCTTGTCAGGAGAGGGTGCAGGACCATATGGAAGTGGCATATGGAAGCTCATAGTAGAGGATGGGGCAAAAGGAGGGGAGTGACAGAGATATACATTAAAGACACAGTTTTTCTCTTAAAAATGCAGGGTTCATCAGTTTAGCGGGGAATATCAGTCAGTGATGCTTCCTTCCGTGGAGGCAGACAAACACAACCAGATGCAAGAGTTTGTCCTTTTGTGATTCGAGCAAGTTTTCTCTTGCCAAAATAATTGTTTGCAGTTATGAACTGAGTTTGAAAATGTAAAAAATATACCACAAGCACGAGAAAGGACAAATATGAGGCCTTCTGCAGAACACATCTACTACTACTATTGCGTTTTATTTTAATACTTAGTTTAATTCAATTAATTTGTTGTTAGTCACATTTCTTTTCCAGTTTAACTCAGAGGAATGCCAGCACACAGGTTCACTCGCACAGTCCTGTGAACAAGCATTAAATATGTCTTCAGATCAAGTCATGATCAGTCTATTTTTACCTTTTTTTTTAATCTTTGTCTTTGTGCGTGAGTGCGTGTTGGTGTGTATGTGCACTATCACCCGTGAAAATGTGTGTCTGTCTGTCTTTCTTAGTGCCCTGTGGAGTGTCTGTGGGCCCTGAGGAACTCTGTTTGATTGTTTAAAGCCCTTCTTAATTGGCGCTTTGTCTGCACGCTCCTAAATGAGGCGGGACACCCACGGTGGGGGTTCCCGTGGAGACCGTGGGCCGTTTGACAGCCCCCACAGTGGGGCCTGTCCCACAACCCCTCAAACTGCCAGCTGCATGACAGCGGCCCATGCTGCACCACCCCGGCCAATTAAAACTCAGCTGTCAGGACCAGACACTATACCAACACTGGGTGACTGAGTGTGACTGTGAGATAGCAGAGAGAAAGTGTGTGTGTGTGTGTGTGTGTGTGTATGTTCATGTGCTCATGCAATCATTAGCTGATGAATAAGCCCTTTTCTCCTCAAGCCCCTTGTGTGTTTTTGTTTGTATACAGGATGTGTGTATTTCAGTGTCATAAAGTGTACATGACGCCCTCGTGTCCATGCATGTTCTTAAATAGCCACCCCTTGTAAGTGGGTTCAAGTTGTAAGTGTTTATGTACGTGTAGAAGAAGTGTTCTTTGCCAGTTAAACTGCTCAGCAGACAGATCGTATTGGGTTACATGCAGACAGATTTGTAATTCAGAGTAATCACTTAGGACAAGGCCTTACACCATTTTATCTGGTCATGACTCTAGGCCAAAGTCAATACTCATAGTATAGTAATGAGAAGGGGCTAACTGAGCACATTTTATTAAAGCTCTGAGGAGTGAATCTGATGTCAACCTGTTTCCCAGTGAAAATATCTCATTCTCTTTCTTTCGCACATTTTTTTTCTCTTTCAGTTCTTCTGATTCTCTGTCTACCTGCAGCATTACTTACTAGGCCTTCTGTTCATAGGTGGTAGAAATGCCTCAATCACAAATCTCTTCCAAACAGTTTAAAGGGAATTGTCAGAACTTGATAATATCTCACACAAACTCAGAAGTCCTCTCATGAATCCCAAACTATTGAACAAGCCTCTGAAAAATGTTTAGTTAAAAAAAATGGCTGTGCATTTATGTTTAAGACATAAAATCACTGAAAAACATGTATTATGTGAGGAGATTATTCTGGAATGACAGAGATGAGTTGAAAAGCCCTTTGGCAGGATTTGTAATCTGAGATTCCAGCATTGGGCATAGATTCAGTTTAATCCCTGCTGAAGGCAAAATACAGTTATTGGAAACTTCTCACCTCATCATAACCATTTTCAAGCATCACATAAAAGCTCACCTCACCAATATAAAATCCTCAGCATTTTTTTTTAACAAAGGGGATCATCTTACCTTATGGTCTCCTTATTGAATTCTGTGCCTCTCTGTGGTAGATATGCTATATGTAGTGAACAATGTAACATTGTTGTGAAGGTGCACTAGCACTCTACCCTTGGGCTAGTCTGTGAAGGAGCGTGATTTGATTGACAGACAGTTTCTGTGGGGGTAAGTAATAAAGTCAGAGTCAGAAACAGTGCAGCAGCATAACTGCCTACCCCCTCCTGTGTGGCTGAACAGAAATACAAGATATTCTTTTTCAGTTTTCTCTGAAAGGTGAAAAATGCACTTTCTTGATAAAAAAAAAAGTTTTTAAAAAGTGATTGATACGCATAGGCAAAGCAGAGTAACATTTAAAGAAATAAGATTTCACAAGTTTCAGCCAAAAGAAAAAAAAAGTGAATTAAACATTAAAATCAAATCAATTATATTATCCACCTGCAAAAAACTGACTTTTTTTGCTTGCTTCATTAAAGATATCAACGTAGATGTGCTCTACAATGTGGTACACTACTGGAGTGCACATGGAAAAATATACACATGCGCGCAAATTTTCAGACACACAGAGACACTCATCTTCTGTGTCCTGCATCTGGAAGTTGCTCCATGAAAAGTGGCTTCTTCCTGCTCTCACTGGAAACATTTTCCAACCAGTGAAGGCTTCTTCTGGGAGCTGGCCCACATCCAGGAACACTCAGGCTTCACAGCTGTCTTACAGCGTTTAAATGCAGCATATGGTACCAAAGTACCATTGTTTCACCACTAAAGACCCTGTTTTTTCATCATGGAAGAAAGGCCATTTAATGTCAGCTTCACTTGGAGAGAAGAAAGAAGTTTTGAAAACGCAAACTGGGCTGTGAGAAAGAGCAATGTCGTTTTTTTTCTCAGACCATCACTAATTTTGGCAGTGATGACATTTTGATTCTCAGTCTGTGAGTTTGTGAAACAACACCATCTGTGTGCTTTCCTCTAATTAGGGTAATAGCCGCAAATATTACTGCAACAGTTTCTCATGACAAGCTGTTACATGCCAATGTGTGAAGACTTTTCTGGGTTTGATAGGCACAAGTTAGCAATTACACTGATGTAACTGAACAGCAATGCACCATTTTAATAACGAACAGAAGATTTCATATTTATCTCATTTGGCATTGTTCCCGTGAAGTGAATCACATCTGCAGAATTATAGTCTTCCTTTATTGTACTTTTTAAAAAAAAAAAAAAAAAAACTTGCACATTTTCTATTTTTAATTTCTGCATTTTCAGTTTAAGGTTGTATAAGGTCAAATCTTGTCAAATGAAAAAAGATTTCCGTGTTTTCTAAAAACAATAAGACCTTTGTGCTGCATGTGATGGGCGCATGACTGCAATTATCCAGCCTCACCTATGTGCAACACGCTTCACATTACCTCAAAACCAATATCATATTCATCATCAAAAGCCGACAAAACATTTCATTCTAGGACACGCAATGCATCACATTATCTTCTCAATCTCCTTACTTCATTTTCTTTGGTACCATTTGAACCCCAAATCTGACATTAACAAATGGAAGTTAATTTGCCTCCCTCAGAACACGTTATAATCAGTCTAAAGGTTAATGTTTCTGCTAATTTATAAATGCAGGATTGCTGTCAGCATGAGGGGGAAATGGTTTTGAAAGGCCTGACATTGTAAATTAAGCCTGTCAGATCGTCTCTCTGCACCGGCGGATCAGAAGATGCCACAGTCTATGATGTCAGACAGGCAGGCAAACAGCCTTGGGGGACAGACCTTGCTCCCTCACTTCCAAACACTGGGAATGCCTGGAATTATGTGGCTATGGAAAGGTAGTTGGGTGCACATTCTGAAAGGTGGGTCTCACCTTTAGGGACTGTCCTTGATGGTCAAAAAACTCAAATGATGGAGGTGGTTGATGAGATTTTAACTAATTCTGTGAGACTCACAGGAAGGATCATATAAATGGAGATGTCATGCTTTGTCAATATAATGTATTGTCAGAGCACAGCAGCCATACTCTCAGACCATGTGTCTGGGATTCAATTTGCATAGCTATCTTTTCTTCATTCTAAACACCAAAGAAAAAAAGCTCCATCTCTTGGCACTGAATTCTAGTTCTGTTGTATTTAGATATGTTCAATAACTCATCACTATATCACACCTACTATTCATGAATCAGTGAAGGATCCATGTGAAGTTTTAAACATAAAATAAAGATAGTGATGAACTAGATTGAGCACCAACAAAAACAATCCCCAAGAAAATGGATAGCTGTAGTTTTGGAGTTACAGGGTATTAAAGTGAAGGTTGGCAAGTCTTTCATAGCTCCTCCTTTTCACATCCTTAAGCAAGATGCTGAACCCCAAATTGTCCCTGATATGTAATTTGGTATGTGAGTGTGTGAATGTGGTAGATGATACACTGTATGGACATGTGTGTGAATGGGTTAACAAACATATTGTTGAATTTTGGCGCAAACCTATTGAAACTAGTCATTCAAAAGTGCCCATTTTGTAAGATATAAGTACAATTTGTATCAAACAAGTCGTTAATCTAGTATGTCCTCGCTCCCTGTTTTATTTGCTGAAACACTGGATGGCAAATTTTTTCTTCCAAGTATTAGAACTGGCAAAGCCAGCCTTTCCTCTGGAACTGCTCCATTCATGCTAAGTGTTGTAGAGTCTTGTGGGATGGAAAGAATTACAACCCTACAGTAAAGCCTAAAAGCCAATCAGATATTGGGGGGGTTACAGGACTATGGGAAAACAGCCAAGCTCTGACAAGCACCAATCTAGTCCTACTGGTGAGATAATGAGGCCAAGAAGTAAGATAAAGATTATGTCAAATGTGTGGTTGAATTCCACCTCCCATGTGAAATAAATAAGATTTGATCCGAGCAGATTTCTTCCTCAGTGGGAGGAAATGACAACTGACAGATTAGACATCTTCTACTGTAATCTGTATAAAGCTTTGAAATATAGGTTGGCTTAGGGCCAGACTCCTTCTTTTCTTCTGTGCAAGTCATCCAATCACAACCACACAAGCAAAATGACCAGAAGAATTAACATGGCTAAGAGAGGCCTGAAACCAACTCTAAAACTAACTGATTCTTGTCCATCAAGCATCTGTAACAGTTGCAAAACTGTGTGCACTCATGTTTCTAATGTGGAAGGGTCCAGGGAGAAAACCAACAATATGGAGCAACTCCTCTGTGAGGTCCAAATTCAAGGCCCCTCCAAAATACATTTCCCTTTTAAACAAGTTTAAAAGCCTCCTGAACTCAAAATTGTGCTTGTTCCTCCTGCTTTTTTTTCACTTGGTACACAAGATAGTAAGAATTGTAAATGTGTGAGTGAGGTGTGTGTTAATGTTGCTCTTGAGTACCCCCTGTGCAATCCCAATCATGATATACACTTCTGAAAGTGTGTAATACATTAGCCAAACAGACATTAACATTTGGCAATGTCTTTGCTAGCACAGAAGAAACCAAGGGTATTGGTGCTTGTTCTTTTTCTCCAGGCCTCAAGGGCCGATGTTCTGCAGGTTTTAGATATCACCCTGCGTCAACACACCTGAATCAAATGATTAGTTCATTACTAGGCCTCTGCAGAACTTCAAGACATTTTGAGGACATAATTTAGCCATATAAATCAGCTGTGTTGGATCAAGGACACATCTAAAACCTGCAGGACACCGGCCCTTGAGGCCTGGTGTTCCCCCACCCCTGCTCTAGGCTCACCACAGCAGATCCTCTGCCTCCATCTTACCTTTTCCCTAGCAGACTTTGCATGTCTTTTTTGTGGTCTTCCTGTTTTCCTCCTGTCTGATAGTGTAGCTTCATATGTAACATCCTTTGCCCAGCGAATACACTGTCCCTCCTCTGCACATGTCTAAACAATTTCAGCTTTGTCTCTCAAACTTGCTCTACAAAATGCCCAGCCTGTGAAATCCCTTTGATGTATTCATTTCTAATCTCATTCATCCTGGTCACTCCCAATAGAAATCTTCAACATCTTCACTGTTACACCTATCTCACTCTCATTCACATATATGTGTTCTGTCTTGTTTCTACTGACTTTCATTCCTCTTTTCTCCAGAGCATGCCTCCACCTCTCCAGGCTCTCTTCCACCTGCTTCCTACTCTCACTGCAGATTACAGTGTCGTCTGCAAACATCATAGTCCATGGAGACTCCTGTTTGACCTTATCTGTCAACCTGTCTATCAGCACTGCAAACAAGAAGGGGCTCAGAGCCAGTCCCTGATGTAATCCCACCCCTACCTTGACCACATATCTCACTCCTGCCAGTATCTTGCTATCCTCATACATGTCCTGCACCACCCTACGCCTGACTTCTTCATGCAGTACCAATTCCTCTCTTGGCACTCTGTCAGATGCTTTCTCTTGATCCACAAAAACAGAGTGCAACTCTTGACCTTCTCTATACTTCTCTATCTCCCAAAGCATACATCACATCCATAGTGTTCTTCCTCGGCATGAAGCCACACTGCTGCCTGCTGATCATCACCTCAGTTCTTAACTTAGCTTCAACAACTCTTTCCCATAGCCTCATGATATCTCTCATCTGTAGTTACTACAGCTCTGCACATCACCCTTGTTTTTGAAAATAAGTACCAGTACACTCCTCCATTCTTCGGGGATCCTCTCACTCTCTGTATTAAGCCTACTTTGCCAAGTCATGCTATAAAATATTTCCTGATGGTGGGATATTCTGGTGTATTCTGTGCATGTCCTTACATGCACTTACATGTAACTTACATTTACTAACTTAAATTTAACAACTTACTAAAAGGCTTGATCTTTCAAAGACAAGTATTTGCATTATATGCTTTCTATTATACACTTTATACAGGTGTATAAATTTATTAGGGTTATTATAAGGGTCAGGTGAAGATAGTATTCTCATGTTAGATACATAATTGATTTAAAAATTATTTTCATAGTGAGAATGCTCAAAAGTCAAGGTTACAGCCTGTTGATGATGGAACATCAATTCTGTCTTCAGTGGACAAGCCATGCTTTATGGAAAATTTTAATAAAGATTACAAGCATATGTAGAAATGAGGTCTTTTCAGGGACACCTGATAATTTAAAAATATAAATGATCCGTTTCATTGTTGTCACCTCGTCAATTATAAATAGATTATCAATCAGTTATAAACTGATATTGTAAATCAGTGATATTCCAGTGTCATTACTATTACGCCATTTAGGCTTTATCAGTATTTTAATTTTGATATAATATTTTTTTAGCAGTGAGATTTCAATCTCAACAATAATGATGATTCAAAGGAAAAATTTATCTTATTTCATTTCATATTTGGGTTTAGCTATTGTTTATTAAAAAAAACTATTTTGTAGACTGCTCATGGATGATTCTTTATAAGAGGACTTGGAAGTTACATGTGAAAGGTTTGTTGTTGATGTTCTTGTTTGTTTGTTTTTAAAGTCACTGGATATGAACGATCTGTTATTGGACATAAATAGTTTTGTCCACCTCTTGGGCATTTTGTTTGGGTCATTTAGTGCCTGAGGGTTTTTCATAGTTGTGTAATTCTGTATAATAGTCCAAACTATTTTCTGTACCCAGCTGCCGGTATTCTAGAAGATGAGGATGAGGCTACTACAACATATCTACAGGAAGGAACCTTTACTATGTCTGCCCAAAACCAGAGCAAGACATCCAAAAAAGGAAGGTTAGCTTTGAGGAATAAAGCAGATTGATGATTGGTAATAACGTTTTTTAAGAGACATGAATGTATGGTACCAGTACCACAAGTCCAGTCACCCTGTTAATTTTATTTTTTTGCTATAGAAAATTATCACTTTAAAACAACCCCTTTATTACTTAGTGTATAAAATGATAAATATCTTTATTCATTAGCTGTGACTTTGATATAGGTGATGGTCTTGCCAATGCAGTTGAAAGTAAATAATAGGTTCATCTATAATTCTTGTATTTCTGGCTAGGTGGTAGCTAGGCGGTATATGATAATTTTATTGAAGAATATATCAGTCACACATTTAAACAGGGAGTTAGCCTATGGCACTAAAGTGGAGTATTTTTTTCTATCACCAACCTTTTACATTACATTGAATCAAACATTGAATTTTTATGTGAAATAAGTGGTAGCTTGTCATGACTACAGAAATTACATTACACATTACAGTATAAAGGTTTTAGCTTATTGGCAGTTTTATGTACTAAAAGCTGTTTGGTTAGTTGGCTGGCACTTTAACTCAGCGGGTGACCGGGCGTCCACAGGCCACATGGCCAGAGTGCAGCAGGCTGTGTTTGAGTCTGACCCAAAGCCCTTTGCTGCATGTCATCACCCCCTCTCTCTCTTGCTCGTTCTCTCTCTCCACACTTTCCTGTTTATCTTCACTGCTCCACTATCCAATAAAAGCAAAAATGCAACAAAAAAAAAAGAAGAAAAAAAGTCTTTCCCAAACTTTGCCAAGATGCAAACATAATTTCAAACTCCTCTTTTAAGCATCGCTTTCTGAATCTTATTTTGGTTCCATTCAGAGATAGCTTTCTGCAGCTCATTCTCTGCACCACCTAGGTTGGTCCCATTGTCAGATTGAATCTGTGTAACTTGATCACTCCTACACACAAACGTCCACAAGGCTTTAATACAAGAGGCAATGTCTACAGAGTGAGACATTTCATTGTATGGTCCCACATGAAGTGTATGTAAAAATAACTCAATATCTTTTTACTTGACTTCCTTTTTCTACTCCAACATTGTTGGATAAGCTAAAAAAATAAATAATAAAAATAAAAATACTGTTTATAAATTTCAGTGATGTTTGTAATTCTAATTGCTTTGATCTTACCTGTTTGGTTTTTCAGTTTTTGTATTTAGTTGGGTTTTTTTTTTTTTTTTTTTTTTATTAGAGGGGGA
>VVHJ01037792.1:19136-33930 GCA_015107715.1 Tylochromis polylepis
AGGGGGGGGGGGGGATAACCAGCACAGTTAAATATTTATTTAAAGTTGTTTCATATACATAGTATGCATTTTAAAAGAGTCAGTATATTGTAAAGCATTCACATACACAGTTATAAGACAGGTTTGTAATTACAGTTTCACAATTTCTTTAGTTAGCAGTATGGAATTAAAATATTCGTTTCTGGTTGTGTTCCTTGAATTAACCACTATTTAAGGGCAATGTTAAAAATAAAAATAGTAATAATTTCAAGTTATTTTGATATTCAAGTAGCAAAATAGAAAACCTCTGATTACATTTTGCAACAGGCATTTCCTGGGTCTATCACAGTAATAATACCCAAATACTTATCTATGCTGAGCAGTTTTGTTTTCAGAAAGAATAAACCATATAATCAGCTTGGATTAGTCTGCATTTAACAATACTTAAGTCAACTTAAAATAGATTAAAATATATCAAAGCAAACTCAAGGGATTATGCTACAAAAGGGGATGAGCAATATACACATATGTCTTCAAAATAAAAACTGAAATATTGCAGTGTAAGATTTGGTAACTTAACCGAAAACTTACATATAGAGCAGTGGCCCTAATACGGAACCCTGAGGCACACCTTCTTATACATGATCAAAGGGGAAAGAAAACAGAGCAAAGTGGATACACTGTTCTAGTCAACAGGTAATTTGAAAAATTGCCCAAATAAATCAGTAATGTGTGGTCTGCCCACCAAAATGAAATGGTCACCTGTGTCAAAAGATTTGGATGAATGAAGAAAAAAACCCACAAGATGTGAAATGTGGCATAAGTGTTTAATAATAGAGGCTACATATTGCCCTCAGTTTACTGCGATAGACTGGCAACCAGCCCCGGGTGAACCCTGCATTTACCCCACCTCTATGACAGCTTGAATAGGTTTCAGCCCCCATGCAATACTGAATTGAATAAGAGGTCCAATGGGTTGATATGTAATATGTCAAAATCCACATCTAATGACAAATAAAGTTACTTATTTATATTATTATATGAGGTAAAACGTCATTTAGTTTAGATGGTTTTTTGTTGTCTTCCTACAGACTGAAATATTGTATCCTGAAGACAACATAGACAATATTTGTTCTTCACCACAGGAAGACGGCAGAGAACATCAGCAGTTATGCCCCAGCAGACAACATACTCACATATGCATTCACATACTGTGAGTGCTTTTGTTGTGCATGCACACCGAATCTTTTAGTAAGCCAAGGGAATACTTGCTTCCATCCCCTATTAAATATTGATGTTCTGCGTGGGACAAAATGAGTGAATAAGTCATGAAACACTGACAACACCACACTCAAAGAAACAAAAAGCATGTGGACATTCGCAATGTGTGATGTGTGAATGTTACCACAGAGAAAAGAGAGGAGGGAGAGATACAGCAAGAGAAAAAGAGAAAGGGTTTGCATTGTAACATCAGTGGTGGTCTAAATGAAAAATAAAAAATAAAATAAAAATGAAAACTATTTAGGATAAAGATTGGAACATTATATTTAGGGATTTAAGGAGCACAGACTCCACTTTGTTCCTTTATTCATTTTGCTTGAATAAAGATGGTTTATCCATACCTTTGCCTTGGCAAGCTATATGTATGATTTGGCAGCGTCTTGCTAGACAAACAATCCCTGGTGGATCTCTTCTCTTTGCGAGCTAAACGACAGTAATTGAAAGATCATGGTTCATTGGCTGACACTGGCTCTAACAGGTATAGAAATGGCTACTTCTTTTCCGCTGTCCCTGGTGAGCCCATTTTGCGGACATCACTTTTTTGGGTCAGTGAGTTAATCCCAAAAATATGTCCTGCCAGAACCTTGCCATTTATCTGGGTGGGTACTCTGTGTCAAGCTCAGCATGGCAAATTCTCTCTGGGACTCCCCTCTGCTATGGAAGACAGACTTGACTGGCAAACTTACATATTATCACCACAGTCCCCTTGTTCTGCTACTGGAGAGATCTCTGAATGGTCAGAAACGGTACGTTAGACATACCTGATGATTTGGTCTTCGTGTTAACTACAAGGATAACTTTACAAAGATAGTTTTAATGTAATTAATGAAACTGCCTAGAATCACACATTTCATTTGTGTCAGGGTTATTTATGAGCACTGAAATTAATAATGCCCTGATCATTTCCAATTTAACAATTTTTCAACTCTTTGACATCCAAAGAAGAACTTAAAATCAAACTGAAAACTGTTTAAGTTGTTCATACAAAGTCTAAACGCTCTTACAGAATGCCCCAACCCACGCCCTCAAAGCAATGTGTATTTTTTTGCATCAGGCCTTTCTGGAAGAAGAATTCATAGGCTGTCAAGAGCCATACAGGGGTTGAATGTGGTCATTTATAAGAAGCCGACTGGAGCACAAAAAACGCAAGAGAGGCCATTTTGATGCTGTCAGTGGGTTTTGTGGCTCTAAAAGGCTGTGGTGATGTGCTCTGACACTTGGGGTCTTGTATGGTGCTTTTAAGAGCTCTGCGTGGGCAATCTCTGCATCACACACTGCCAAGCAAGACAAAAACATACCTGTCACTTGCAAACACTACGGCTGCACTTAAAGCGATTCCTACATGCCAGCAGAGGTCTTGGGGTGACTTTGTGACAATTTTGTTGTACAGTAAACTGTTTTTTGTTCTCTGTGGCTGAACATGACTGAAGCTATAGCTCTTTCTGTGCCTCAAAGTTTGTTCTTGTGACTCTGAAAAAGAAGTGAATTTGCTGAATATTCTTGTGGCTGAGAAGTCAGACATTTTTACCTATGAAGTGTTGGGATGTAATCCATTTGTGACATTTTTACATTATTTTTCCTCTTGGTCAACAGGAGACAAAATAATATTTTGTTCACTCCAAAACTGCATAGTAATCGGAATAATCCGAAATGTCCTTTTTTATTTAGCTCAGCATATATTTTTGGTGACGTTTTCTTTCACCTTATTGTAATAAACAGTTTTTTTTAGTGGAATCCACTACCATACAGGAAGGTCACAGTGTGCAAAACAAACATGATAAAGGACAAAAGAGAGACAATCCTCCAGTAGACCCCCCTCATTTCCCTTTGCTCTTGCTTTCTCTTTCCCCTCATCCTCTGCTACCTTTACTGGCTACCCTATTAACAACTGGTACTGCAGCTTTAATTACGCCCCTGTGATCTCCAAGAGTGGCGGGCACGTGTCATCTCCTTCCCAGGGGAGCCTGGGTAATTACCAGCATCCATCCAAGGGCCGCTGCTCCTGTTCTTCGGTCGCCGTGGTGATAATCACACTGCCGCCACGAACATCTGTTCCTCGGGCGAGAAGTCCAAGTGGCCTAAGCCTGTCACACCCTGCCTTCCTGTGTCAGGCCTGACCTCTGACCCCACCCATGGCTCCACAGGGCTAATTTGTTTACTTTTAGAGACAGGAAGACGCAAACTAAAATCCCACTAGAATTTAAACTAGTGCAGGTTTGAATATGGTAATGAATATGATAATATATCGCATGGTAGGTTATCTATCCCTGATCAATGGTCTGTTCTTTTAGGCTTCATGTTTGGTTGATCATTATGTGAATTTAGCAGTTTTGTGGTGCTCGACACATCTGCCATTAATCTTAAATTAAATTAAAGTCTTAAATTTGCACCTTTCCAAACAATTTATATGTTGTTATTTACAAATGTTTACTATTGCTTATTAAGTGTTCCGGTTAAAAGAGGACCACAGATTTTAATTGGCCAATTTAAATCCACCCCAGCCAGATTAAAAATGTGCCATAGGAGTTTACAGAGCCTAGTTCTGTCCATGTTGTATGGGTGTCAGAGCTGGTGATGTTGCTATGCTGCTGTGTTGTCACTTGTTAATTGCTAAAAGGAGGTCCTCAAGAGGACCAGTGGTTGTGGGGTGATCTTTCATATGTCTTCATTGGTTATGTGATGCAAATAAGAAGTACCAGGTTGTTGGTATGGCTGCTTCATCTATACTTTGCATGTTTAGTAATCTTGACAAAACTTGAAAGACTGTTCTTGATCACCCACTCTGGATAACAATGGGGGAGACAAAAATGTGCACAGTTCAAGCAAATGATAGGAACTCGGCAAACAGCCAATCAACCAGAGAGGTAATAGACATCAAATGTATCCATTTTATTGCCAGAATGCACATAGTAATATCCCATACTTGACATTGCGAGCATGTCTTCACATAGCAGTCTTAAAAGCACCATTAAAAACTTATAACAAGCCACTGACTTAAATTGTAAAATAATGGTGCTTAACAGCATCTGAACAGGATTTTTATGTCATACATTCATCCAGAATTAAAATATTAAATTTACATGCCTTTAAAAAGAACACACCTTTCTGCTGCAGGAAAAGGCTTTTTAGTGGGTTATAATGGGTATAGGTGAATTTCTCCAAGCAAAGTTTCTCAACAAGACTTTCGTTTGAACCCCAAAGAAGTTGTAATAGGAAGCTGAACTTCAGATCCTTTTTTATTTTTCTTTTGGTTGGATTAGGTTTTCACAGCAAAGTAGTAACTTGTCCAGTTTAGTAGACATCTCGTCAAAATGCTTCCTGCCATACGCAACGCGTTGCATTTCTTGGCCAAGTTTTCATGGGAATAGAAAGGCCTGCTTATGGAGCAAGAGCAATCAGCATACAAATCCTCAGAGACCAAAAAGCCATTTCCCTCTTTCTCACTGATGAGACCCAGCAGCAAGTTCTGCCGCTCTCGCAAACTTTTCCCATAATGAGAGCACTTAGACGTCTCTGACCACACTTATACACAGGGAAAGGAGGGAGGATTAAATGTGGGTATGTTAGATGAAGGGATAGGTACCCACTCTAAATGAAGATATACTGCATATTTGCAGCAGATGAGGTGGCAAAACTATAAAGCAGCATGGAGGTTTAAATAATGAAAAGCTTACTGATCAAAGGGAGAGGAAAAGTGATGTATTTAAGCGGGTCAGAATCTTTAAAAGCTGTTTTATTTATGCGCTTTTTAAAAGAAAGTCATAGTCAATATTTGGCAGCTGTGACATTAACGAGCAAGTATTATAAGGGAGGGAGATTCATAAATATGCATAAAGATATTAGTGGGGTGTTAACAGTAAGCACCTGTCTACTTAACCGTGACAGGAGCTGTGTGAGTGACTTTACAGAGACCCCTCCTCCTGACGGAGCCACATGTGTCCTTCTTTACTTAACGTCGCCTCTCCCTGCCAGTGACAGTGCTGCTGACAACCCACACTTGGAAAAAAAGAGAGCATGTTTTCAAAGATGTCAAACAGTGATGGTGAAAGCTCAAGGTTAGAGTTGCTCGTTCACTCGTTGGCTGGCACATACGGCAGCCTGCCTGCCTGCCTGCTCTTCCTTTGCACTCTGTATATACTGGCTATTCGCATTCGGGAATTAATAATGCATTTTCATATTTTTTCCCCATCTCAATATGTGGGGAATAGCATAGCATCTGTCAAGTCAACGTCTAAATCCAACTGTCGAAAGTCAAAGGGTTCTGCATTTTTTTTTCTTCTATTTTGTCATTGAGAGCTGAGAAGCTGTCAGGGGTATTAACTTTGACAGTGCATTCTTCTTTACCTTTGGCATGTGCATGATTATGTCAGAAGTTTTATTAAAGAAGGTTAATCATCCTTCTTTGTCCCCTCTGTTGAAGCACAGGTTGTTGTCTTCCTCAAGTCATAAAATGCCAAAAAACATTATTTGGAATTTCTGCAATAACCAGTTATGCTACCCAAAGCAAAACTCAAAATCACACTGGAATGGCTGTCCCTTGTTGACAGTACGTGGTGAAAGCAATGATGAGGTAGAGGAAGAGCAAGAGAAACAAGTAGAGTGGAGGAAAAAAGTGATGGCCATCTGGGATGACTCAACATCTATGCCAGGGATTGCTGAATGTAACACATGCATCTCTAACTGTCACACACTGTAGGATGCCAGGCTCAGACAGATGCAGGACCAAAGGTGCTGTTGTTTACCGCTATGTTCCTTCTCTCCTGCCCTCCCTTCATCCTCCATCCTCCCATTCTCTGTTTGTCTCTACGGGAGACAGCCCCCCTTGTGCTTCAGTAACGCAGGTGCTGTGTGGCTGATCTGAATGTGATGGCAGCAAAAAAAAAAAAAAAAAAATGTTCTGGCGAGGAGATTGAGAGTTGTAGTGGGTCAAAACCCAACAAGCTGTGCTGGAAGGCCGTGCTCTTTCTCACCTCTCCATTTTTCCTAGCACCAGGTGGTGCATTGCCCGCTTCCACCTGCTCAGCTGAAATGCCACTCTGCCTCCCCTGGACGATCAACATGTGCCATGCAGATTACTTACTAAGGCAAAGAGGCAGACAAAGAGGACAAGGAGGTTGGTAAACATGCTGCCCTTGTCACAGCTGACTTGTGCTTTCAGTGTGCCTTTAAAATAACTTTGAAAACTTCAAATGTAAACACAGATGTGGTGAATGATTATGCACTAATGAATTTTGGGATACTTTTTGAAATACTTTTTAAAACAATAACTATTCTTTATGTGCTTCATCAAAACACACATTCTCAGACTTGAGAGTGTGTTATATTGTTCTCCCCTTCCTCTCATCCATCCGCTGTATTTGTTCTTTTCTATGTTTTGTGCACTTAAAGACAGAGAGATTTGGGCCTCTTGCACCACTTGGGACCACTGAGAGCCAACCTTCTCAGACTTCTGGCTAACCTTCATGTTCGATCAATAATTCTCCATAGAGGCTCCATCTTTGGAGTTTGTTTGATTCTGTTCTCCTGCTTGCCTTGCTACTTACATCACAGCTAAGATGATGAAATTTATCAAACTTGATGCTTTTAACCCAATATGAACTTGAGCAAATTCAGAAAGGGGAACAGAAAAGCATAGAAAACTTGTGCATTTTTGTCGCAAATGTAGCCAGTTGTGGAGCTCTGACTAACTCTTTATGCAAGAGGCAAGGTTTCCCACTCACCACCAGCTATTTGATACCCAACAAAAAAATACCTTTAGCCTGGAAGATGGATGGACTTTGGTTGATCTGACAGAGGTCAATGATTTCCCTTCCCATGTCAGCTGAGAAGTAAACACTGGGACACAGGCAGCTATTTCAGCTCTGTGTCTGGACCCATGAGCTCTGCTGTGACGCTTAAGATCCCTATCTCTGAGAAAAGAAAAAGAGCCTGCCCGCCGTTCTTTTCCCCTCCCCTTCATCTCTACCCCACACCACAGCACCCCATCCCCTGTCCTCTTACTTTCATTACGCATTTTTTGTTTATGCTTGGGCGCAACCGTGGCTGTTCCTGATGGTTTGAGGTCAGCCGTGACTGGCCACGGGTTACTCTAAATAAATACACACGGACTAGCCAGGAAGGAGCGGGTAGGCTGTACTTGCTGCCGAATCACCCTTGATTAATCAGCTGGCAGATTCAGGGTGACTTTTTGTGTACACTCTCCACCCCCCTCCAATCGACTCCCCACTCTCTCCAACCCACAAACCCACTGAAGGTGATGGAATCAGAGCAGCACAGACAGGGCAATCCAGGCAGCCAAGCAGATGGAGCGTTGCAACACAGTCCTGCCTCTGCAATACACATGATTATCCAACAAAGGCACGTGTATGCGCTCCTAAAGATATACAAAATGCACAAATAGGATTGCACACAAAATCTTCTGACCAGCTACTTCAGCTTGTGGTCTCTAATTAAAGCGACACAGTACTATTTTCAAGACTGTAGTGGAAGCAGACTCACGGCCTGCTGTCTTATCCTGTGGAGCCAGCTAAGTGAATAAAAAAAAAGCATTATTACTCTGTGGATGGAGAAAAGATAGATTAGAGACCGTCTAGTGATTAGATTAGATTTTTGAAGCAGTTCTGGTGTTGGCAACTCCAGGACTAAATTTTGCAGTTTTGTCAAATAAAAAAAATGTCAATGCATACGCGTTCACACAAAGGCTCATAAAGGGATTATAATGCCAGCAGTTAGTAATAATTATATGGTGCTTTTACAGCGAAATAGCTTCAATGCAAAAATAGCTAGGCTGAAGCGTCCAACTGATCTGATTGGAAGCAACATCAATATAAAAAAAAGCTTTACACACAGCAGGCTATAAGCTATAAAGCGTCATTCTCCACAGTATCCAGCTCTCACTTCACCTTCTTTCACCTCATGCCTCTACCAGCCCATCAAGTTCACCTCACAGTGGAGTGCACACCAACCAGCACCTTGACTGGCATCATTAGGGGTGGTGCAGTTCTCTCACCTGTCAGCTCCACTCGACCATGCCTCAGTAGTGCTTCAGATAGACCACGCAAACTCCTGTCACTAATGCTGACCCTTTCCTCTTGTCCAGGCTCTATAGCTCTACCCCTCACCCCTCTTTGCATTCCCTTTCGCCTGCCCTGGCCTTCAGGCTCATGCAGCTGCCATCCCAGCATCCAGCCCACTTCCCCCCTGCTCCTGCTTCACTTCAAGTTCTCAACCCCGACTTTAGACCTAGCCCCCGGCCTTAGCCCCCTGGCCCCGTGCCTATGTTGCCCCCAGCATGGATGGACCTATCCTCGGGCAAGGTGTGGCCCCATGTGGCCCACCTGTCCAGAATACAGGTTATCAGCTGTGATCGCCGCAATAGACTTCTACCCGAACCTGCTGCCCTGAGGGGATGAAGAGAGTGAGAAACAGAGAAGAAGAGAGAGAGAGTAAGAGTAGACTGAGCAAAAGAGGAAGCTGATGAGTGAGGGGAGAAGGAGAATAGAAAAACAGAAAATAGAGAGGAGGTAGTGATGGGGACGAAGTTTTGCCTGGAGGCAGGGATGAGGCAATCAGTACCCCTCAAAACCTAGCAGGCAGTTGGAGACCACCACAGGCATTTCTACAGAAGGCGAACATGAGGGGCTTTCAGGTGTGTGTCAAACACTAAGCAGCATGCTCTGTGTTCTCTGGTTCCTCTCCACAGCAGTGTGTTTTAACCACCCTACAGACATCCTCCACAAAATTCAAACCAGACAGATGTACTGTTTTTTTGATGAATGCCTGATCCTAGAAATTCCTATAATCCTTTACTTTTAATTTATCTTCCTTTCATTCATTTTATTTTCTTCTTCTTAACTTTTTATTCATTTGTCCAACTGCTGTGTTTGTTTATCCAGTTACTCTAAATTAACTTGAATGGATCTGATTATTGGGTGCTGTAACATTCTCAGTCCAACAGATTTCATATCTGTTGCTGGACAAGTGTAAAACCAAACCATATGCCACCAATTGTTTCAAATTACCCTGGATCCAGATTATCAGCACTAAAAAACCTGTCCGAGTTTGAAGCATCATTAATTCTCCAGCCGTTTTGTTTGGCAATGAGATTGCCAAGCACTCAGTGAGTGTTGGTTTGTTATCGTGGTCGCAGACATTGTAATCAGGCCTCAATAATCACACTTCCAGAAGCGGAATGTGCCTGGGGCCCACGCCAACAGACTCTAATGTGGGGCACCGCGGACCGCTACCCTGCAGACACACGGGGCTGGCAGATGGAGGCTGCCATTAAACATGGACAATCAAAGAACACAATCGCTGAGCAATATGTCAGACACAGAGAGGAAGGGAGTAAAAGATGCACGGGCTTAGTACAAATTTAGTATCATTATGCATAATTCTTGATTACGATGAATGCTGTGCACAAGATCCAACACATGGAACTTGTGCACGAAAAACGTGTCTTTACAAATACATTGTAAGAAGTGACTAAAAAAAATGACTGTAATCCAACCAGTCTCAGCTAAAATCACAAGGCCAAAGGCTGTTACTGTCCATAAGTTCTTAATATAATGTCTTGTATGATGCTGCTGGATGACATACTGAATTTTATGTGGCCTTTTTCTATTTTGCACAACAGATAGCTCATCAACTTTTGCAGGCTTTCACTAGTTGGTATCAGTTCGACCATTGGTAAATTCCCCATTGGTGTGTGATAGATGAGGTATATAGAATCAAGCATTGTATGAATATGGTTAAATGTGGCTAGTAGCCAGCAGTGCTACATAAATGCCATTCCATATGGTCCAGTGGTGTGTCTACAGTCTAGGAGCATAAGCTATGACTAATGCATGTTCTTTGATGCTGTCTACCAAAAAGGCCAACATACTGTGGAATTAATCTTGAATCTATAATTTTATTCACAAAAACTTCTTTCATTTCCTCTTTTTCCCCCTTCACTTCAGACCCTCCCTATTATGGAGTCTTATGTCACTTCTCTGTGTTTCAGGACTTCAGGTTCCTGGTGTCTTGGAGGATGACTACAAGTGTATCCTGTTTCACTTCCTGAATGGAGAGACATGCGGAGGCCCCAGCTGAACTGTTCATGGGGCAGTAACCTCTGTAACAAACAAGTTCTGCCATAATGCCATATATCTCAAAGTGACACAGTTATTAGATCTGTCAGTGTTAATGGCAGATAAACAATGGTGCGCAAACAAAAAAGGACATGTCAGTCACAGCACATAACCACAGACTAGGAAAAGCTGTAATGAGGTCACCTGCTAAATGACACCTGAATGAACCTAGCATTGTATGTGCAACAGAGTCATCTAATGAATAAGACCATCAGCACTTTCAAATCAGACTTTCAGTTTCAAAAATAGCATTTTTGTAGAGAGGATGTCCAGGCACTAACTATAGACACAAGTGTTACAAGTTGCAGTCCATTCACCAGAGCCAGGTGACAGCATGTCTGCTTTGGCAGCCCAGCCTTTTATGTCAGCAACAAACTAGCTAGTATTTGGGATTTCTGTAGTTAGCGAGGTTTCATTTCCAAATCTCAAAAGAACTGAATTTTAACATAATATCCTTGAACATCATTGTGTTGTGAATAGTTTACAGTGTGGCCTGTTTCCTGATCTCATTTGCTTCATGCAATGTGCCTTAATCTACTAGGTATAGCACATGACTCAGTACACTGTGGAAAAATAAAAAATAAAAAAAACAAAAAAAACAATGGCATTACGCAAAGTCAGAGCTATTTCTCATGACTAGCAGGTTTTTATTATTAATTAATTTTTTAAAAATTTTACTATGCAAGCAGTTCTGTAAGTTGGGTTTTTCACATGTTTAGAGCTTAACCCATGGTGACAGGCAGGTCTGGGAAAACAGCACGGAAAAGTCTACTCACAATCAAATATCCTGCCTTAAGTGTTTCGGGGGAGTTTGTGTAAATAGGACTCTGCAAGTGGAGCTGTAAAATGATTTCCTGTTACAAGCACAGTGGTTTGTTGATGAACATCAAGAAGAACATGACAGGAACTGGCATCATGCAACAGACACGCAAGCAGCATGGAAGAAATTGCAAGGCATTTTTGCACATGCTGCTTGTGATAAAAATGCTTTATTCCCATGTGGCAGTGATTGTGGTGCTTTTTAACAAGTTCCCTTTGTATTAACTTCATCTATTTTTTAAATTTCTTTTTCATACCTTTAAAAGAAATTCCCTGTCATCTTTGAAGTAGGCAATAATATTATCTTTAAAAAGACAATTACGGTAGAAACCACTCTTAACACACTAGAGTAAAAGTTGGAAATTTATGACTAATCGATATAAGTGTACCTTATTATTCATATAAATTATCTAAGAACCAGGAACAGAGCTATAAAGACCTTAACTATTTCATTAAATCTAATTAAATTGAATTGACATTAAAAGTCATCATTTAAGGCTATTTTTTCATAAGTGATTAGAGATGAGCCATACTGGATCTCCTTAGTATTAAACACATACTGCTTACAGTATTACAGAGTTAATGGGACAGATAATTGACAGTGAACCATAGGAGGTTAATAATAGATGTTTAATTGACTCATATCAATTTGTTACAATGAACATCATTGTCTAAAGATCCTATTCATACTGGGAGCAGACACATTTCCAGCAATGACCATATTACTTTTTTATGATCACCACTTTTGGGATTCACAAAGACAATGAAGTAGTGTATGAACAAGTAGTATGCAAGACGATTTAAGGATAAAACAGTGAACACACATACACACGTACCCTGTAATTTTAAAATTAAAAATCCTCAGTGAGGGGATCTGGTGGCTTTGTTGTGCTGTGGGGACTAATTTACTGACATGGTTTGGGTTCACTTATCTCCTTAGAGGAGGGGCTCACTGCAAATCAATACAAAGTTGCCCTGAGGGATCGCCTTTTATTCCAATAAAACATATCTTGATGTAAGTGGTCTTTTCCGAAATGACAATGCCCCCAATCTATAGGGGAATGAGAGGTCAGTGAATCATTGGTTGGGTGTCATATGTGGCCCTGGAAATCACCAATTTGACACTTATGGAGGAGTTCAGGCCAAGATGTTTTGGTTTGACAGGGTCAAAATGCACAAGAATAAATGTTCTACAGAACATGCCAAAGCAAAACAACAAACAAAAAGTAGTAATGATCATTTCTAGTATATAGAAGCAGTTTTTCTGGCAGCTAGTACCGAGACACTTTAAGTCGGGCTTTCCTTTAATTTGTCAGTCAACAGTGTATTCTCTGGACAACCAGACATGTTCAAAGCCAGTATCTACAGGAAGTGTTTCCCAGTTGAGTACAAATTTGTCCATCACCAATGCGGAAGCAAAAGTTTATTTTTTTCTGACGCCACCAGACAGAATAGGGCAGACCTGACTCCTCAGTGTATATAGTGAATATTACAGGTCAGCTACTGTCCCAGGCCCTCTAGGCCTTGCCCAACTCCCTGGAAGACCTCCACTGTTTATACATATCTCTTTCACCTTTTTCCTCCTAAACAATTAGTGAGCAGGCCAAAAGGAAACCCGTCCCGTGAGTTTTCCACACTTATTCTTGCTAGTGCAACCAGCTGTATGATGTTATGAAACTGTATCCAGTATACAGACGAAATAAGTGTTGGTAAACGTTCACCTATCTATGCAATTTACACATTTTTATGCAAAAGAATAGTAGGGGGACATGAAAACTGAAGGGAAGAAGGGAAATTTTCCTTTTTCAAATTTTTAAAAAAACAATTAAACGGTAAATATTTTACTTTGCTACCTTTAACCATTGACAATTTCATGCACAAGAGCATCATCAATTCATAATTTGAATAAATGTAAACAGAGGTGCACTGGAACATAGAGTTTGCAGTATGCTATGCATCACTCAAAGGACTTAAACAGATTGAGAGCAGACTGATAGATGAACCTTAGTGGAGATATGTGGCTGGATGGAAAAGGGAAGGTGTTGGAAGGTTGAGAATATTAATCATAGCAATTATTGAAAGTGTTTTTCGCTGACATCATCTTGTGGACCCATATATCAGCCAGGAGCAGCAGGCTTATGACTTAGTGACACAAGCTGAGTGGAGGACATTGAGCAGTAAAAATTAGCACGTTATCCTGAGTGAAAAATGAAGCCATCAGAGAGCCATAAGCAGCCAACATTTGTTATTCCAAAGATTTCATTTCGGCAAGAAGGCTTTGTGGATGTTATTGTTTGTACTGTCATCATCTTTACTTTTAAAGACATTCCTTAACTGATTTACATCTATTACGGTAGTCCATTGTGCAATAGTTGCTTAGGAAATAAGTGGGTTACAAGTACAAACAACAGCAGGGCTATATTTCATATCCGGAGGAACTAAAAGAAATGTAAACATGAATTGAAAATGTCAAAGATTCACACGCACGTAATGCTAAAAGTGTTAGATGACTAAGTGCGCGTATTTGTGTTCTCTTTGTCCTGCAATAGAAAGCAACAGAAACCAGGCTTCTAAGCTGGTGCTCTCAAGGCCAGAAGAGACTTCCTTAAGTGGAAATGAGGGAAAGCAGAGTGTTCATACTCTGCTATGGAATTAACACAACACTTAGATTCATAAGAATAACTATGCCCTGATTTAGTTGCTTCCTGAAAATACTCTGCCCACCTTTCCAGGAATTTTGAAGAACAGTCACCTCTTTGTTTATCTTTGGTGTTCATTTCTAGATGTTTAGCTCCAAATAAAGATATGACAGCAATGAAAAGGAAGACAATGCACGCAGAAAAGAACCTTTGCTGAGCTACATCAAAGAAGCCATTACTGTATGTCATTCTTCTGTCTGCCTTCATTCAGATGTCTGACTGCAACAAGAGTCACATTCTTCTTTTTACATGACATTTATTTATATACTTCACTGAGCTTTCGTCATTCTCTGTCGAAGCCTGTGCAGCGTTCCTTCCCTCCCTAACTTTAAGATGTCGTAAACACACTGCAGCCTCTCCCTCTTTGGAAACTCTCAGGAACATCAGAGGGGTCCCGGGGTCTCTTACGTCTCTCCTGCTGCTTACGGCTACATCAGCTCCTCTGGGCAACCGCCCAGTTGGCCAGGAGTCTGCTGCCCTGACCCTGAACCCTGAATATAAGAGGTTAGCCAAGGGCCAGAGCAGAGGCTGAGGGTGGGTGTGGTGGTGGAGGTCAGGATGGAGGAGGAGGGGGAGAGAGACAGCTATTAAACACAACAGAGGAAGGCCCATCAGGATGTGTCTTTTATAGCTGGCTGATACTTGAAGGAATCAAACGTCACTCCCAGAGGCAGGCAGTCCAGCTAGCAGATGAATCCTGTAAGGGTGGAAATGACGGGGTCAGGGTTTTTACAAGGTCAGGACGAGGTCAGCGAAGGGTCAGAAACTCCGTAATCTCTTCTTTTCAGTCTACGATGTTGCAATTGTGTTAACACCGTTATACGGGTGACATACCACATTGTGTCTCAACACTGGTTAAGGCCTAAATGACACAAAGACAGAGGT
>VVHJ01037792.1:34524-49218 GCA_015107715.1 Tylochromis polylepis
TGATGTCTGAATAAAAAAAAAAAAAAAAAAATATATATATAGATATATATATATATATATATATATATATATATATATATATATATATATATATATGATCCTATTGTAAACTTTTGTAAACTTTAACTATGTTACTGAAGTTAATCTGCATACGCAAGTATTCAAGAGCAACCTCCAGATGGCCGCATGTGTCCTACCAACACCTCAGACTCCTTAACCCTTCAACCCTTGAGCCATTCAACCTCTCCCCTCTAACACTGTCTCATTCCTTGTTTCATTTTCATTACAACCCTCCTGCGAGGATTTGAACTTGTTGCCCCATCTGAACTGGGGTGACAGCTCACTAAATCACTGCTTTTTAGTGGGCCTGCCCCCTTTTTTATACACTTTAATCACCAGACTCCAGTAACCAGGAATATTGGGCCCAGTGTATGGAATTCTCCTCATAAAAGAAAAGGCACAGGCCACTGATGTGCCTCTCATGATGTGCCTCTTAGAATCGCTGCTAGAATTCATCTTGTTCCCGCTGAGATGGTGGTTGATGGAGGCAGTGGCTCTTGCTTACGGGTGACAATCAATCGCTCAGGATCAACAGGTTTTAGGCCGTAAACTTGAGGTCATCTCCTATCTAGCCAACAGTTTCTCATCTGGTGATGCTGGCGTTAATACTGGAGGGAGGCCTTGGATTTTGTTTGTTATTTATGGTTAGTCACAGGTTTAGAAATGGTTCTGAATGATCGGAGGCTATTTTTTACACTCAGTCTGTCTTGGCTTTAAATTGGTTAACCCCCTGTGTACACATGGTGTCTGAGAAAGGGAGAAAAAATAAAGGAAATTCAAGCTACTACTATAAAACAGGTTTTGTTTTTATTCAGAAACTTTTTTCCACCTTTTTATCACAGTCCTGTGGCTCTTCTTGTCATCTGCCATACATTTCAGTACTTGCATTGATTAGTCTCTTTTCTCAATAGTAGTCCTCTCTGTCTTCTTTCCTCTTCTTCTTCCCTCTCAGATTCATCTCCAACTAAACATTAATCCTTATCCTCCCTAAGGAAGTCCACTTCATGCAGCAGTGAGGGTATTTAGAGTGAGTGTTGACATTGGACAGCAGGTTAGACAAATATCCTAGACTCAAAACCACAAGACAAATGGCAGATCAGAGCTCGCTGTGTTCTGGCAGTGAGTTTCCTGGTCTGACTTAGCTGAGGGCAGCCATTCAGCACGAATGACATCTTACTGCAAAGAAGAATGGTGGGTGGTGGATGAATGAAAATGTGGGAACAGTTTAAAGAATGGGAGCAAGACAGATGGAAATGGGAAGAGAGCAGAGAGAAATTTGCTGAAAAATAAGAAAACAAAATGTAAAGGAAAGGCAAATGGCAAGCATGAGGGGTGATTTTAAACATTAATTTATAAACATACACATTTTTCATATTTTCATATCTTTATTGAACACATTTAGCTACTCTTCATAGTGCAGAAAAACTAAGTGAACCCTTGAATTTAATAACAGATAGACACTCCTTTACAAGTAACAGCCTCCATCACCTGTAGCTGTTTATGAGAGCTTGAGCAACAATTTGAAGAAATTTTAAACTATCTATTCCAATAAAACTGTTTCGGTTCATCTGTATTTCTGGGATGTACTGACTGAACAATCCTCGTGAGGTCCCACCACAACATTTGAGTTTAGCTGAGGTCAGGACTCTGACGTGGCCTTTTCAAAATATTAGTTTTGTCCTTTTTAAATCCCTAAAATCCCTTTGTTGTTGATTTAGTTGTGTGCCTTAGGTCATTGTCTTGTTACATCACCCATCATCTCCTAGGCTTCAGGTAAGTATTTGAGCCACAGTGAATATATCAGGGGCAAACAACATTTAGCACCCCTGTGATTTAAGCCCAAGTGTCATTTTTACTTTATCTTTTATTTATTTTAAATGCCTGCCACTCCGATGGAAACACTTAGTGTTTTTTCTGGTTTCCTCCTCAGACACCATTATTAAAGTTTCTCCAATATGACTTTCTTTCTTTCTGGCTTCAGCAGTGCAGTCTTTTCTCGTCACCACTCTATGCACCTCACCTCCAGGAAAGGGTATTTCCATATAAAGAAATGGCAGTGTGGCTGTATGCAGATTTTATGCAGATTTCAGACAAATGTGTGGCAGTAAGAACAAACTTGGCCGGTGTGCACGTGTCAAAACTTTGATGGTGATTTTGAGTGCACACCAGTTTTTGTAAAAGGTAAGATCATTTCTGTGCACATATTATTAAATAAGGGCTCTCATTCCTAAGGTATTCAGGCCCTGAGGTAGCAAAGCAGCTCAAACTAAACTAAGATGCTCCCTCCACTGTGCTTCAAGGTGGGGACTTTTTGGTGTTGATGTGTAGTGCCTTTTATTCGTAGATAGTATTCCACGTTTTTCAGAGATAATTTGGAGTATCCTGTTAATTTTCTATCATTTTCCCCAATTTTTAAAGATGTTTTCTCCATGATGCCCTTCCATTAACACCATTCTTATTCAATGTCAAACCTTCTCTTACAACATTAAACAACAGAATAATATTTTGAGATAAAAGGGAACAGCCTTAATATTTTGTCTGTGTATTTTTGTAGTTATATTTGATTTTTTTTAATGTAAGAAAAGCAAAAAGAAAATTTGCCTTCAAGGACTAGTCTGTGAGTCTGTGTGGAGGGATTTGGAAAACCAGCAACTCCCACTGAAAACCTAGAGGTGGTTTTGATTGCGCATTACATCATTTCAAGGTGGAAGCAAACACACATAACCACACACACACATGCAAACTAGGCCCTGCCACTGTGACAAGCTATCTACACACACTCAACACATAACCACAAGCATACATGCAGACAGCACAAGGCACCACGCACACTCCACAGAGATATGAGGCCAGTTTTGACAACCGCCAAGTTGACTTGGCATTGGTCTGACTGGAGTGATCCAAGAAAAGCAAAGCAGACCCACGAGAGGGCTGGGGCTTTTGTGTTTGTGGAGTGTCACACTTCATCACGAGGGAAACCCATAACAGGCCCAGGAAGACCTTTGAAGCTATGGGAGGAGTGTGTGGGAATCGCCTCTGTGGCTACCTCTGATGTCAGCTCCAATATTCCCATTGCAGGATATTTCCTGGATTAGGATTATGTTTGTCGACTGAGATGGAAACTGTCCGAGGATTGTATATCAGAGAGTAGACTAGCTAATTATAGCATCCCATCCACAGCTTAGTATTTAAGTAACACACCGGCCATCAACAAAACCAGAATTTATGTTTTGCTCACCTAAATATACAACGTAAGGACACAAAAACAGTATATTCATCTGTTTGTTTTTTGTTTCAGGAAATATACATATTGGATTTGTATGGCACAGCTTTAAGGCTTGATGTCCCATGGCTTTGATTTCTAGGAGGAGATAGTCTCTGTGAACCATTAGGCTGAAGATTCCATGTGTAGACCATTGCCAGACAGCATCAGAGTCAGGTGATAGCAGTGTGTGCAGTTTGCTTTGGCTGCTTCAGAATTAGTTGAATGGTGGTATACTTAAATGGACCACATCCTTTTGGCTGAAGCTTCACAAGTTTCAACCGCTGAAGCCATAATTTGACTCTAGGACGTTAGAAGTAGAGCAAGACAATTTCAAATCAAGGAGAAATATTCAGGAAATTACATTTGTACTTAGGGATGGTTGGCTGGTTTGGCTATTGGAAAGTTTCCATTTCTAGAGGGCTGCATGGGTCAGGGGATAGTTTTTTTTTTCTTCATCTACTTTTAACCCTTGATTAACACAAAAATACATCCAGGCTCATTCTTAAGTATAATGTCTATTTTTAAATAGCCTATCCAGATCAATAATGATGATAAATGTAGAGGCCTAACAAGAGAGCTGCGATTTCAGGGTTCACTATTTATTAGTCTTTAACAATACTCCTTCGCTATGTGTTCAGTGCTAATAAGGAATTCATGTTTCAAGATGCTAGACTAACATGCTGAACAAAGTAAACATTACTAAAAATCACCATGCCATTACAAAACATTACCATCTGACTTAAAGCATCATTATGCCCCAAATAAAGGCCATATTGGCCATATTGTCTTGTTTAATAATAATAATATAAACTGTGAAGATATAACAGCAAATTTCTGAACTTGCAGTTCTGTTGCTGCTAAATGATCCGTAAAAAAGCAGTAAAGGTTCTTCAGAAGCATAACTGTCATTATTATTATTTATTTTTCTTTTTGTTCTTTGAAGCATCATATATACATATTATTGCATTCAGGTTGAATTGAGATATGAGATAAAAGCACCACTTTAAACGCCTGAGAGAGGCACTTTTCTGCTCAAAGATGTTTATTATTTTGAAGACCAAATAACAGCTCTAAGCAAAATGATCTTGGAACGCTCACAAAAGTGCAGCATCTTATAAGGCAAAACATTTTTCAACCATTTTAATGCTTTATGTCATGTGGAAGCCAAATGGAACAGGGGTAAAAGCTAAATTTTCATTGGGAGACTTAGGGAAAAAACTTAATTAGTGTATGCAGACTGGGGGGGGTGGTGGTGGTGGTGGGGGGTGTTCAGGACAATGTCATGATCAAACACGATTTGGATCAAACCGTGACTTTTTTTTCTCCACATTCTCTCGCATTTCCAATCAAGGACCGATTAGCCTCAGACATTAATGAGCCTACTAATCCATTTGGGCCCCTCGTGATAACAGTTAATTGTCTGTAAAAATGTGTACAGATCCCCGTTTGGGTTGTTTACTAACTGATTTGGATGTGGTTAGGCCCTAAAGAGGTATCATTATGTTGATAGTTCTTTGGAAAATGAGCCCCTGATGGAGACAACACCAGAGTGGTGTAGAGTTAAGAATACACAGGACTGCTTTCAACCATTGCTCACTTGAGAGCAAATTTATCAGTACTTTAAAATATTTGGCGGCCACCAGTGCTTGTTAAACTTTACCTATAATTAACAGGAGTTTTCTATAGAGAAGAATGTCTTAAATAAATCTCTGACATTTGGGTAGTTGTTCATTCACAAAGTTTAGAAAAACGTGAGGAAACTGGACTACCAGATGTTTCAAGCAAATAGCTTAATTTGTGCCCTACTTTGTTTGTGGCTTAGTTGAAACTTAATTCCAAATTACAGTAACATTCACATCCAATTTATGTTTGGTGTAGAGTCAAAACAGAGAAGGGGATTTTCTTGAGCTGAAGCAGGAAGTTCTCTTTGAGAAGAATGATGCCAAACACTGCTCACACTGTTTTATTTTATTAAAGGCCTCTAAAAAAATGAATCTAAAATTAAGGCTGTTTTAAGGTCTTTAGTACATCTTTTGGTAATTTTCCCAATATTTAATTTCTCTTTAATAAGAAGTCAACCCTGATATTATTGCTATTATTATTCAAATGCATAATGATATTGGTTTTATTGAAAGAATATAAAAAAAATAAACATAATTTGTTGAAATATAATGTAATACAAAAAAAATCTGAATAATACAGAGTATTAATAATTACAATAAAATCATACATTATAGCAGTGTTATACTGTGTGATAAATTATTATTATTATTATTTTTACAAACTGTTTATCTTATTGTTTCCTTTTCTTGGCTATCATGGCACTTAATTTTCTTATTTATTTTATTCTTTTTCTGTACAGTGCATTGTGCACTTACTTGCTTATTTATTGACAAACTGTACAACCTTGTGTCTTTTTGTTAACAGTAAAGCTAATGCTCTCTTTAGGGTTAACATTTACTGGTAAGATTATGTAATCTTACATTACATTTACTTACATTTTACCTTTCAACTTGTATTTTATCAATAAATAAAATGTGCTACACTATTATTATTATTTTTTTTTACTTTTAATGCAATGCATAAATATCCTGTAAGCATTACAAGCAACTGTTATTCAAAAGCCCACAATGCTCTGCTTCCATATATGATGTGGTGCACAAGTGTGTACGTGTGTTTGTATTCTGGCCACTCAGCCTGCAACCTTGGCTGGCCTGTTCTGACACTCAATTTATTGTCCTGTGATTTGAGGCCTTAGTTTCTCATTACACCCAAAGTTTTTGTGTCCTTGTGCGACAAAAATTAGTTTGTGTGTCTGTGTAAATCACCTGTCATATGCACATGCTCCTTTAAGAAAAGGCCAAGGGTGTCATTTGATTCCTGCTGCCTTGCTTTCATATTTATGCGTCTCATATTCACGTCCATTGGCTGTGTCTCAGTTGGGCCATCCATCAACACTTTTTATCCCCATCACACCAACAATACGGACATAAAACGCTCTTTTACGTCAGCAAAATGCTGCCACAAATAAAACGTGAACAACACACCTCTTTATTTGTCTAGGTAATAAACTACATACATTAAAAGTGATAAGTGACAAAATTTGCATTAGTCCTATGTTATGGGCTTGGGCTTTAATGGAAATTACCACAGGCAGAGAACTTTTAATATAAAGTATAACCCACACAATTGGAAAACACAGGTGCTATATTAATGAGTTTACAAAACTGAAGGACAACCAGACCCAGAGGGATGTGACTGGCTCTCCAGGACGAGGCCATTTTTCAAACAAACATGTCAAAGGAACATTTTTTTAAAACTATATCACTCATCCTTTCAACTGAAATTTCCTGCAAGATCAAAATGTTTGAAATATTCATCCTACAGATATACAGGCACTTGTTTGTGGTGCATATTTTTTGGTACACTAGGCTGAGTGGCTTGTTCAGCTATATTATATCTCAATAAAATAGTTAAAATATAACGGAAGTCAAAATTGTTTTACTGTTGCCATGTCAAAGAACCAAATAAACTACAAATAAAGGAGAAGGAAAGAAATTACAAAAACTTAAGTGACCAAATATTACATCTTTTATCATCTCATGTAAAAAAAAGAGGGAAAAAATCCAAAACAATCAAATGAACATATCATTAGAACATATTACTCCATTAGAATACAGATCCTTCTATTCAGCCTATACTGTCTGCACCCCAACACAAACGAAGCTCATCTGCAGGTTGTAGATTTTGCTATATATTCAGGATGAATACAGCTAAACCAAAACCAAAACAAAAAAGGGAACCTAGTAAAAAAGCAAGGGGATGAAGAGACGTCTCTCTCAATTTTGTACACTCAGACAGAATCAGTTGCCTTTGGCCTGCTTAGGGGTAGAAGGTGAGGGAAGCACACAAAAGCAGTGCAATTATTCTGCTCTGGCACAACAACAGAGAGCAAAAGGAGCATCAAAGGCTTTCCTCTGAGCAAAATAGGGCTCCCTCAGAGGAAAAGCACAACCTGTGCGTGAATACCAGTGCATGGACTTTAGGCCCTCTCTTGAGACACAGGAGGCAAAGGATGTGTGTCAATAGAGTTGCAGTGCCTATCCACTTTGATTACGTTATAATACAGCAAGCAGTGGCAGCAGTGTAAATAAACCATTTTCATTTTTTTTCAGCTATATCTATAAAATTTGGGGGAAAGCAGACATGTCAAATTCAGTTTTTAATATATGAAACATGCCATTTCACATATGTTTAAAACACACACACACTTTTTTTTTAACTTATGTACAAACACCTAACACAGTGAAACAGTATGTCTTTCCACTGTGATGGGAATCTGCAGCACTAACCTAACATACAGAGTATAAACTGATGACCAAAAGGCTTGCTAATATCCAACAGCGCTACCCTCTTTTTAGCACTATAAAATAAATAGCATTTATTTATTTATTTTAAATTATTTTTTCTTTTCTTGGTGTCTTTCAGTGTAATATATTTTATCCACTATCGTTAGAACAAGTACCGTTATCTTTTCTTTTTATTTTAAAAGATTATTGAGCCGCAACTGTTAACAAACCTTACATTTCAATAATGTAAGTAAGAAAGAGAGCGGTGTTACGGGTTTTCTGTCAGGCACATTAGAGGGCACCGTACTCGAATGAAGAGGGTCCATCAACAACCCGGAAGTCTAGCTGCCACATGTTTTTGTGTACGCTCGCCGGTTGCTAAGCGGGTTTATCACATTGTGTACGTTGTAGTCAATACTTGTGGTGCTTTTAGACTCAAAAACGAAATCTAACAGGATGAAAGTGGTTGCGTTAATAAGGTAATCGCAGCTTGCCGCTTTAACCATCACGCAGGTCTGTCACTGATGATTTGTGCTTGCAGAGCAGTAAGCTACAGATGCTGTTGTATCTATATGAGTTAAATCAAACTAAGAATATGAAACCCATGTAAGTGTAGAGTTATTGTCTAAGGAGTATTTGAAAACTAATAAAAGAGTAGCGTAGAGTGGCTGTAACATGCTGTAAGAGTAGTGCACCAGAACCCACCGGTACATCCACAAACTTGTTTTCCAACCCTGGATATTAATTCTGGTGCACCACATTCCCACATAGCTAAACTTTGCACCCATGTTAATGTGTCTGTCAGCTTAGCCTCTGTGTCTGTTTATCATGTTGTGTTCCAGTGGGGGCAAAGACAGCTGCTACAACATGATGCAGTGTGTTGCTGCTGGGCACCGGATCGTAGCTCTGGCCAACCTACGCCCTGCTCACACAGGTGAGCAAAAAGCGAGCTGGCTGGAGCTGGCTTTGCTATATGGGCCAACCAGCGGCACTTCCGTTCCCAATAACTGTACATAAACAGCATGTTTGTGTGCACACATACTTGATCTGTGTTTTAACAAATGAAATATTCAAATGTTAGTGTTTAAAATAACCAGAGTCATTTATGGAATGCTAAGTAGGCCAAAAATATCTGAATAATTTCAAAAGTAAATTAATGATTAAATAAATTTAATACACTTAGCCGCAATATACTAGGAGAAGTTTACAAGAATTCCCTATTCACACTATACTGTATGCCAATATGATATGTATGTAGTGTCTAATGCCAACACGTTAATCAGTATAACTGAAAAAAATGTGAAGAGAAACAACATGTCCAACTGCAGATTAACAGGTTCTATTTATTTAATGCTACACCAATGCTCTCTCTAGTACTTAACTAAAATTCTTCACAATAATAGCACTTACATCATTTTAAGTAAGTTTATAATAAATGTATCTCTCATTAAACTTTGCTCTCCTCTGTGTTTTACAGTTATACTTCCCTGTCCTTTATAGTCCACACTACAGCATTATTGTCTAAAATTGATACTTCCTGTATATCTGAACACTTTAATCCTGGATTATTTTACTGAGGAAGAACTCTTCATAAGATAATTTGCAAATGTCACTAAATGGGGCTCTGGAAAAGTATTCTTTATTTTTAGTGATTGAAATACTGGATTGGGTGCTCTGTATGGTTTGGAGTTGCCCGGATCTTGCAGTTTGTTCGCATAGGTGGCTGCCCTCCTGAAATCTGTTTCTGCCGGAGGTCTCTTTAAGTTAAAAGGGAGTTTTTCCTTCACACTCACACTGAGTGCTTTCCCAAAGGAAATCTTTGGTTTCTGTCTATCTGGTATAATTTAAGATCTTGGCCTAACTATTATAAGTGGCCTCATTTATTGGGATTTTTTTCCAGTTCAGTTCATTTCAGTTTTATTCATACACTAGGCTATAGTGCCATTTCACAACTGTCTAAGTCTGCTTCACATTGTAGGTGAAAATCTGTCCTAATGGGAGAGTTAACTGTAACTGACTTGAACTTTGATTATAAACTATAATACGTGTCACTCTCTTGCCTATGGGCACGTGTGAGGAGCCACACTTGTATATATGTAGCAACACAGAGCATAAGAGAGGAAAGAACTAAAAATCAGTTGCTTAGTTACTAAATTTTGAGCATTTCTAGTTTTTGCTTTTCAGCCTTCAGTCTCATGCATCCCTAGTGCATGTTTTCATAGTTTCTTATTAACACCTGGAAGCGGCCCAGTACAAGCCTGACCGAGTGGCACAGGATTATATTGGCTACTGAGCAGCTCCTCTGGAGCAGTTAAGGTTTAAGGGCCTTTTTGAAGTGCATATAAGTGGTGTTAATGAGGACGGTGCAAGTGTTGCTCTTTCACTTCACCAATCCAAATTTACTGTGTCCATCTGGAAATTGCACCTGTGACCTCTGAGGTACTGGGACAAGTTTTTAGGTCACTGCTGCAAAAATGATAAAACTTGAAACTTTCTGTTAAGTTTGTTCAGACTTTTGTCATTGAAGTTTTTACAGTGAAATAAGCTTATTGTAAATTACTTTCATTAAAAGTTTTCTTCTTTAATGTGTAGTATCTTGAATATACAATATATTGTATTAATCACAAACATATGGTCAAATTATTTTTAATATAGTATTTATTAATTGTAGAGCTGTAGAGGTAGATATTTAATGTCAGTTATTTCTCGGGGAATTGCAACATCATTTCTTGTGCATAATCCAGTGAAATCCCTTTTGTCAGACATGATTAAGGCTGTCATCAGGCACAGGTTGTAACTCATTTTCCTTCATGCGTTAGATGAATTGGACAGCTACATGTACCAGACGGTGGGCCACCAGGCTATAGAACTGTATGCTGATGCCATGGACTTACCTCTGTATAGACGCACCATCCAGGGATCTAGCCTGGACACCAGCAGAAACTACAGAGAGACAGAGGGAGATGAAGTAGAGGACCTTTATCAGCTGCTGCACCTTGTGAAGGTAGGCATCTGTGCCAGAAGAGTTTATTACCCCAGATGTGCATTTTCAATCCATATCCTCTGGCCAAGAGGCCTGAATACTTTAGGAGCCCGTGACATTTTATTTCTACGCACAAAAATATTGTTTCATTTTCTTGATTTATCTGTAGAGTGCAACTTCCAAAGACATTAAGGTAACTGTGTAAAATGCTTACTTGCTTGAAGTAAGATTTCTACTGCTTGACAGTTTTGGTTGTAGTTTAGTGTTTTATAATCTGCTGAGTGTTTTCAGTGGATGACAGGTCTACACTGCAGGCACCCAAACTCTTTTACAGTGGAGTCATATTGTTGTAATACATGATGATTATGTGGTTTGTTATTGTCTTGCTACAATATGAAAGTCCTTTTCCTAAAAAAGGCTTTTTTATTGTTTCCTTTTCATGCTGGGTGCACTAAAGCACTCTATACTGTAGTGAGTGCTGGCTTTTCAGCTGTATTCTGATAAAAATCCACATAGTGTTGCTTTTGCTCTTCCTTTATTCCCAAAAAGAAATTGAAGTTGAACTGCCTAGTCAGTTTTTAGTTCCTATTGCAAACTGCTGGGGAGACTAAAAAGCCCATATAGTGCGTTTAGCCTGCCTGATTTAGCATATTTTAATTTCCTTTGAAATTAAGGTATGTTTTCTTTTTATTTTACTCTGGAATAATAGTGTGGCTGTTGGATTACTTAATCAATTTTTTATGGGCAAAGTTGGAGAGAGGTGCCCTTGAACAATGGCTTCACAGGAAAAATTCCATTCTTTTTTTATCTCACTTGACAGAAGATCAGATGCAAAAATTAATCACCAAATTAATATTTCATCAAATACCACTTTTGACAGGACTCTGAGAAAATATTCATTTGATGGCAAATTATGTATGAGGCCTTGGTGGTCCAACTAGGTACGGGGTGGCTGACTGACAGGTGTGAGATAACTGCATGTGTGTTTAGCACACTGCTGGCACTGCTTGCCTACCTGACCGCCTGCAGCCATGAGGAGGCTACCTGGACACACGCTTCAACAGGAGCAAAGGCTCTCCCTGCTGTCAGCACAAACACCATGTGGGATTGATCCTGTGTAACACTTTATCCCCTCTGCAGCCCCACACAGCCTCTTATTTTAGCTGGCAGCATCAACATTTAAGCACTTCTTATGGGATGCTGGATGGGACTTTGTTGTTGAAATGGGATTCCGCTTGATGTGGTGTCTATGACAGAGGTAGGGTGGGGGTATGCATGAATCGTTGTGCAGGTATGTGTGGAGACATGTTCATCTGACTGCTTCAAGGCCCTACACCGCCTCAGTGGCAGGGGCCAGTCCGCCTGCCTGAAGGCATTTTCAGCACTTCACCTTACTTCCTTTGCCATGTTCAGTAGAAATCTTTTCACATGCAGCTACATGAGCAAGTTCTTGATTTTTCGGATTGTCTTATTAGTACACCCACATCCACACAGCTCAGTCTTTGGCACTTTTGTGAGTCAAGTAGTGGACAGCTTTGTGGAATGTGATGCAGTTTGCCCACTCTGCCTGTGGTCAGGGCTCTAATTGCAAAGGGCTGCTAATTTTCCATTTCCAGGGTTTTTTTTGGTCTGACCTCGCCAGTCAGACAGGCCATAGATCAGGGCAGTTTGACTCCAGTGAGGCCCTCCCAGGCCGGCAGACCTCCACTGGTCACCCGGCGCACCCCTCACACCCCTCTGTCATCAACAGACCTGGACCATAAACAACAGGCTTCCTCTCATCCGTAAAGTTGTGGCAACCATAAGAATACAATCTTTTAATCTCAAATTTCAAGTTACTGCTCTCAAAAGTTGATTTTTCAACGAATGACTAACTTGTACCACAGTCCCACAATATGTACTGTATTGAAATAGTAAGTCTAACTTTGTGTATTTTTAAACTTACCAAACTCTCTCATGTCATCTCAAATGTCATCTCAAGTAATTTCAGTTACATTTTATCAAGTTCAGTAGATATTCCTCGGTTTGTTTCTTTTTTCTTTATTTCTGAAAAAATTAGATAAAAACAAACATATTTCTTTGACCATAAACTTTTTAGTGTTGTTGATTAGTGAAGAAATGATGGAGGGGGGAGAAAAAAGAAGGAAAAAAAACAGCTTTTGATAATGAGCTGTTAAATCACTATTGCTGGAAAAGAACAGTTTTAGCATTAAAAAATGTGTTCTGTTTTGGAAAGTGTGATATTTTGAAAGATTCTTTCTCACAGTTTGAATTAATTAGAAGTTACAAGATTATATTTGGCAAATGACACTTGAGCATAGATGAAAGTTGTTTTTTTTTCCCTCAGATCCAAAGTTGATGAGTTTTAAGTGGATGCTCTTCACTTCCTCCTCCTTCTCATTTTGCAGTGCTGGTAACTGACTCGTAGCATGAGCCAACAGTGCCATCTATGGATCGTTTCTATTTGCTGACAAACCAAACATAATCTATACACACTGGCTTCTAAGAATGTTTGAAGCCATTCGAAAGATTCAAAGGAAGAGATCATATTCTTCAGAACCTTTGTTGACAGAGGGGGGAAAAAAGCCCAATTGTAATAGAAAAAATGAGCTATCCATTCCCTGGCAGTACTGATAATAGCAGAATGACAATGTGGCCCTATCCTTGGCCCCCTTTGCTCTCATCGCTGGCTGTGTATAGCTGTGCTTCTTTGAAGTGTGTAACCTGATCAACATGCATGCAAAGCCATCCTGCTAGGTGCTGATCTTTGAACCTGCTCTTTGAGGGGGAGAAATAAGTTTTGGTGGAGCACTTTTACATATATATATATAGCTTAAGAATGCATTTTCACAGAAATGACATCTTTTCATTCTCAACAATGCTTTCAAACTAGAGTAGAATATAAAGATTACATAAAGATGCTTTTCTGTAAATGCAACATTTGTATTTATTGCTAAGAATTAAAATCCAACTCCTTCTGTATAAGTGCTTTTTTTGTGGATTTTTGGAATTGGATTTCATAGGTAGTGTGTCCATACTTCATTGTGTGGCTGCTCTGCTCCCCTCTGCTGTGATCCGCTCTCATGTGTGATACAGATCAACAGTGTCAGTCACCCCTGGCTATAAAGCCAGTTCCCCCAAAGGCCTGCAAAACCCCTCATATTAGTCATATCACATCCCTCAATTCCTTTATCCTTCTCTCTGTGCTCTGTGACCTGACACAGTGGCTCTTTATTCCCTGTGACCCAGGTTGTGTGTGTGTGTGTGTGTGTGTGTGTGCGCGCGCGCGCGCTTGTGTGTTCAAGGTCAGGTCAAAACAGGCCTGTGTTACATGATAACAGGTCTATCGCTGTCATCCGTGCACACCTCTGCCTCTCTTTCAACACTGTAGTCCTTTCACTACAATCCATATGCACTCTATTTGTCACCCTCAACTGCAAACTATTGCACACAAGTAGATGTTATGAATTATGAGTTGTTAATTCCATTTTACAACACAAAGATCTTTCAGAAATAGGACAACCTATATGGCATTGAGTTTTGGAAAGACGTAATTGTAGCTTCAGTCACTTGATATGGTAATAGATACTTTATAAAAAAGAAAATGACTCTATTGCAGCAACTCTGCAACCTTTGAGCTGATGAATAAAGACAAAGACATTTAAGCTCATTAGAGTGATGAGGAACAATAGATGATATCTATGCACATGTTCTATTCTGCCAGCTCTAATTAGCAGCGCTGTGACATCTCTGTCATACTGAGACCCAGCTTTGAGAACGATGGAAATGTTACTTTCAAATCCAATTTCCTGTCCTCTAATGCATTCGACTTTTCAGAAACATGTTTTTAATTAATTAATTAATTATTTTTATAAGACAGTTCACTTAAGATCCAGCTTTCCCTGTTTTCTTTTTTTTTTAACAAGTTTTTTTTTTTTTTTTTTTTTTTTTTTTTTTTTTTTATATTTTTTTTTTTTTTTTTTTGTTTTTTTTTTTTTTTTTTTTTTTTTTTTTTTTTTTTAGATGCAGTATGGATG
>VVHJ01037793.1:0-12338 GCA_015107715.1 Tylochromis polylepis
ATCGTAGTCTAAGGAGCTTGGAAAGAAAAGCGTCTGGACTTCTCTAAGTTTCTTGAAGACGTTTCACCTCTCATCTGAGAAGCTTCAACAGAGGAGGTAGTTTACGACACCAACTGTCTGCCATCTATAATCCAGTTTTGAGATCCTTCCCAGACGCCTTAACGCCCACTCACATCCTGAGCCATTTGACCTCAGGTAATCACATGATAGGGTGGGGATAGGTCTCACAATGGGTTCACCCGAAACCTTGGCTGATTGAGACCCACACCTGTTTTCACACCTGAGCTCGTGTGATTAGGTAGAGGATCCACAGGGGGTCCATGACCCTCTTGGGGGACACTCCCATAGGGCTTTAAATTCTGGGACTCTCCACCATTTGCTCTTAGAACTGAAGAAGCTTCTCGGATGAAACGTCTTCAAGAAACTTAGAGAAGTCCAGACGCTTTTCTTTCCAAGCTCGTCAGACTACCATGACCTGGATGACTGAGAACCTTCACAGACAGTTAAATGTGTTATAATTATAACCTACCAGTAGGACACCAACATGATTACGCAAACATATTTTCCAAAATGTTGTCTAAATTGATGTTTTTCCTTTTTCCAGCTGCTATGTTGGCTCCTTCCAGTCTGGAAAAGTGCAAAAAAGTACCCCATTCTGTAAAGGTCTTTAATTCTGGTCATACGTGTGACTGGGTCATTTTGCAAAACAGCAGCTGAGTAATGAGTATTTTTACGTTGACAGTTTAACATTGATTTCAGCATCTATCTCCTTATATAGCCTTAAAGTGTAGGTCACAGATCAGAGTCTTCGTTAGGAAAGTGAATATGTAGTTATATGTTAATGTGATTAACAGTCAAGATTAATAAAGCGTAGAGAACTAAAATAACAATAGAAGCACTCAGATTTAGCATCTTCATTCTTGGCAGGAAAATAATTAGATGAATGTAGACATGAAATTTCATGAGTGCTGATATGGAGAAGTTCAAAAGGGTGCCTACATAGATTAGTCATGAAGTTTGCCTAAATGTTTGCCTAAAACACTAAGTGTTATGCTTCCTCCAGGATTAGCTAGATAAGGGAAGAGGATTTTCCACTTTTAAAGTGCAATTTCAGCCTGCCATGTTGGCTTTGGTAAAGCACCAATTGGTCATCGTTCTCTGATAAGGAGGTTTATGAAGGGGGCCCACAAACTGAGGGAATCTCAGAGCTGCCTTTTGAGCCTTTAGAGTATGTAGATTTAAAGGCACTTTTGCGCAAAACTGGCTTGGTGGCTTTGGCAGCCGCAAAAGGGATCAGTGATTGTGCCTTCACTAGCACAATCAGTGCTTAGTGGGGGCTCTGCATGGTGCTGACGTGCCTGGGTCAAGGTGTTATAGACTCTGAAGTATGCAATCCTGCAATGCTAGATCTCCCATAATGAGGTACTGAGTCAGGTTTGAAAGAGAACGTTTGGTTACTAGCATACTCCCAGCTCTCTGAAACTGCATGAGGTATCACGCTGCAGTGCCCTACTTGCATGGGCATGTGGAAGAAATACTTTAAGAATACCTAGTGTGAGGCCAGGGGCTTTTATAAAGGGGTCCAGGGGATCCCATGTCCTTGAGTGATTAGTCTGTCTTACACAGATGTAGTGAAGCTTCCATGATTGGTCACACCAGAGGGGGTCGCATAGTGAATTACCTCACTCGGGCTTCAGAGAACCGGGGTTATATTAGTAACAAACCATTCTCATCTGGTAAGTGTAAGTGTAAATGTAAGCCTCTGCTAATTTAAAATTCAATCCCTTTAGATACTACATGTTGACCACTTAGTTCTACACTGTCTTAATTTTGCCAACCCCAAAGCAATGTTTATGTTTTATACTTTCTATTTATATGAGACAGAGTTGTTACCTTTTTTAAAGCACACTTACCTAAAAGTTGACTATCTTCTGACTGACCAACATAAAGCCTGTTAATTCTTTGCACTTTAGCATGTATCCTGGATAGTTAGTGGGCACATATGTGTATAGGCACAGTAAACTGATTGGAATGTATGTTTTATAGTTTAGCTATTGAGCCACTGATTGACGCTTTGAGGGCAGGGTCTCTTTGAGGGAGTTCTCAAAATTTTATCAAGTGAATCCCCATTTAGGGAGCTAGCATATGGCTTAAGGCTACATTAAGGTAAAATGCACACATGACAGTATAAGCTTGTGTCTGTTTAGAGAATTTTATGGCATTTGATGGTCATATATCTTCTTTTTATGCTGTCATTTTAAAAAACTGCGTTAGATTGTTTTACATGTATTGGGCCACATATTAAGAATACTGGCTTCAGAAAGCTGCACAATGGCTTTTGAAAGGCTTATGACTTTTCATTTTTCCTTTTGTGCAGAGCCTATGAATAGCTTGGCAGACTTCCATTCACATGTTGCTGTTTATTTATTGCTGCCAGGGGGCAGTGTCACAAATAACAAGCCCGCGGGCTACTGTTGCCCGTGCTGGTGTTTGTTTTTGCCAGCCGTGGAGAAGACCAAAGTCATAACACAAAAAGAGCTAAAGTGAAGCCAAGGGTTAAAAACAATTTTTAAAAAATGTGCATTGCAGCCGCTGTCTGTGCATTTGATACTGTTTTTGATGATCTTTGATGCTTTTTCACACTTCTCCATTCACGATGAATTCCTTTTCCTGTTTCAGCCCACTTTTAATACATCAGCAGATGCTTAGTTCACCAAATTATTGCTTACTAAGCAATAATTGCTTTTATTTTACTTTTTTTGAGCTAACTGCTTCATTGGTCCTGTGTATTCCTGGTAAGTTGACGTGGAGCTGTACAGTCCAAAGGCCTAACTGAAAAGCAGCTGACTCCTGCTGAAGCTTCGTGTCTCCTAAGGCCCTGTCGTTCTGCATGTTTTTGTTGTGGGGTTAGTTGACCGTAAGGTAAATATGCCTTAAATAGTTGTTGACCTCATGGAGACATGAGCCAGAAGCAGACCAGCAGTCACTGTAATCTAATTACTGGACATCCTGCTTTGACAGGATGTTGTAAACAGATACATGGGACTATGATAGATAGGCCAGCGCTTTCATTACTGAGGATCTTACAGGTCAGGCTTCGATGTTGTACACCCGATACTGTTTGACTGGCGTCTTTTTAACATAGACACACCATTCACAATGCTGTTGTTTTTGTTCTTTGTTTTTAAATTCTTTTAAATAATGAAAGTGTATACAACCAAGCCTGGCTGAACTGAATATGGCATAGTCAGCGTAGAATTTTTCAAAGTAAGACTGCTGCTGTTAAAACAAAAAAGCCATTCAGATTGTTACAGAGTGTTGTGGGGTTTTTTTTTTTTACTCATAAAAAAATCTTTGCTGTTATCTGTCTTTAAATTAAGCAGTGGGATTGTTTTAAATCATTAACATCCTCTGGCTTTTTCTTTTAAATGGTAAATGGACTGGCACTGTGTCATAATGTGGAGGAATTCCTGCCCAAAAGCCACACAACCTGCCCAAGATCCCGATGTTTAGGTTGGGTTGTTGTTTTGTGATTTCATGACTAAATAAATATGAATAGATAATAAATAATTAGCCATTTGTTAGTAGTGGATTTGATAGATATATTGTAGATAGTAAACTGCTATCCTGTTAAAAGCAATGTCATCAGAATATCATGATGTAATATTACAACATCATAAAGTGAAGACCCTAACCTTTTAGATGATGTAATAACCATTAATAACCATTTCATTTTGGATCTGCTTCCAGGTCTATAAAATACTTGAAGCTCTGATGTTAACACATTGCCTATGAAGGGTGTACTTATTCATTGTTTGCAAGAATCAGTCTTGAGAACATGGCGGTCACATAACAGAGGGTAGAGATACTATAAGGCCGTGGTTTAGGTGTTCAGCTCAGCATTACATCATGTTTGGTTTGGTGGCTTTTCAGTGTTTCTGTTCAGCTTTCATCCAAGACGAGTAAGCTGTCAGCGATGAGCTAACTAATGATTTGATCAATGACAACTCGGGCAGTTCACTTCAGTCTCGTTGGCTTTTCTTACAAAGTGGAAGTGACTTATTCATGTGGAAGCATTTGTGTTACAAATTACTGTCTGTGATCACTGACCTGAGGAGGCACAGTGTTACAGAGATTATCACAGAGTTTCTGTTGGACATATCTGCTTATTAATAATTCTTTGAAGTGAAGCAAGTTAATTCCAAGCTGGTCAGTAATCCTGTCCTTACACAGTGGAGCTCCCTCAGACCGTTCTGTCATTACTGTTTGGGTTTATGCTTAATTGGGCTAGTGTTATAGTGCCGAGGCTAATAATGAACTGGGTAACAATCCAAAGTTTGGATTTTTTTTCTTTCTTTTTTATAACATCAGTAGAACCTTTGGCTCTCTGCACACAATAAGACCTGAATCAATCTAATCCATAAATAAATCATGAAGAGCCAACATGCACACATGCTTAACATAGTGTGTGTGTGTGTGTCGTCTGCTTCCTCTGAGTAGAGCTGTTTAGCACATGCATTAATATTTCATGAAGATGCCCTCAGAGAGACATTATATGTTTGCATGTTGGGTATCCATAATTAATATAATATTAAATGCCCTTCTAACGTAATAACAGCGAGGGGCGCTGTGATTACAGAATCTTTTTGATGTGCTGGTTTGACACTTAGGTGACAAATCTTTGTAATAACGTATATTAGCAGAGGCGCTCGAGTCCTGATTTTCTGTTTAGCAGCCATTGTACTGTGACGCCAATTTATCTCAAGAGTTCATAAGGAAGTTACTATAACTCTTTTAATTGTATTAGTTGTAATTAGAATGATGAACTTATCTCTCCTGATTGTATATTGGCTTTTTATGAATCAGGGTGAAAGTCTAATTCACGCTGAGCTCTAAAACTTAGAGCCTTAAAACCTATACATGACCAGAGAAACCTGAAATGAGTGATTTAGCCATGAAGTGAACTAACAAGTGTGTTCTAAGGGAAGGTGATGGAATAATTATAATGATCTGTAATGATTTTGTTAAGCTTGTTTCTTTATTTCGTTTGTATTTCTAATTGGGACAATTACAGGAGTATTTCTGTATTATAGAGCTTTTGGTTTCAGTTCAAACAAAAGAAATGAAAATTGTGTTTCTTTAAACATTTTGGAAGACGAGGTGTCTTTTTTTGTGGGGGGGTTGCCACAGCAGATCGTCTGCCTCCTTCTCACCTTGTTCCTAGCAGTCTTCTCTTTCACACGTCCTCCTTCACCGCATCCACAAATCTTCTCTGTCGTCTTCTGACTTTCCTCCATATTCATCGCCCTTTGCCCAGTACATCCACTATCAGTCATCTGCACATCAAGACATTTTCAGCCTCGCCTCTAACTTTGTCTCCAGATCACTCAACCTGAGCCGCCCCCGTGTTGTTCTAATCTTTTCCATTCTGGTTATTCCCATCATCTTTAACCGTTCCACCTCCAGCTCCTCCTCCTGTCTTTTTGTCCAAACCATACACAACAGCTCGCCTGACTACATTCGTGCCACTTCCACTACCTCTCTATCTTGTAAATGTTCCCTTTCAGTTTTTTGCTATTTTTCTTTTACAAATCACCCCTGACACTCATCTCCACCCACCCCACCCTACCTGCACTCTCTTCTTCACCTGTCTTGTGCACTGTGTTGTTTCGGATGGTGTTTAAATTCATCTTAATTTCACTGCCTCTGCTTCTCGCAGCTTCACCGATACACCTTTCTCTTTCTCATTCACACACATGTATTCTGCCTCACTTCTACTGGCTTTCATTCCTCTTCTCTCCGGTGCATACCTCCACCTGTCCAGGCTTTCTTCCACCTGTTCCCTGTTCTTACTATAGTTCCCAATGTTGTCTGCACCATCGCAAACAAGAAGGGCCTCAGAGTCGATCCCGCCCCCACTTTAAATCCATCTGTCACTCCTACGGCCTCGCCAGTGTCTTGCTGTCCTCATATGTCTCCTGCACAGCCTCACATGCATCTCTGTCACCCCTGACGTCCTTATGCAGTATCACAGTATCTCTCTTGGCATTTTTCTGGATCCACAAAGAGATAGTACAACTCCTTCTAACCTTCTCTGCACTTCTTCAGCAACACTCAGAAATCACCTCTCTTCTTGACCTCGCTTCAGCAACTCTTTTTCATAGCTTCATGGTATTTCTCATCAGCTTTATCCCTCTGTAGTTGCCACAGCTGTGCATATCACCCTATCAGTACCAGTGCACTTTCTCTCCCTTCCTCAAGCATCCGTCCCAAGACCGTGTTAAACACTCTAGTTAAAGTCCCCTACCCTCTCTCCTATACATCTCCATACCTCCAGGTATTTCATCAGGACCATCATAGCTGCCCTCATGTCCTCCTTACTAATCCTCTGCACGTCCTGATTCACTAACTTTCTTCCACCCATCCTCTTGTCTCTCATTTTCTACATTCAAGAGCTCCTCAGAATACTCCTTCTTGTACTACACTTTTCACTCGTTAGTACATTTCTGTTTCCTTCCTTAACCACCCTAACTCGCTGCACATCCTTCCCACCTCAGTCTTTCTGCTTAGCCTGTTCACACGAGTCTTTTTCTCCTTCCTTAGTGTCCGTTCTCTCATACAGCTCACTATGAGCCTTTGCCACTAGCCTCCTGTCTACTTTCATTTTCCTGACTATCCACTTTTTGTTCGCTAATCTCTGCTTTTCAGTACTTTCCTGTACATCCTCCTTCCACCACCAAGTTTCCTTGTCCTCTTTTTTTCTGTTCAGAGGACACACTAAACACCACCCCGACAGTTTCCCTCACAACTTCAAACCATGTTTCAGAGGTTTGAAGTTAAAAATGTACCAAGAGCGATATGCTGCCTCACTTCAAAACACACGAACCTGGTCCATGTATTCATTGCGTGCCCTGTCTGTGTCACGTTTTCTTCAGACCCCCCCATCATTTGTTTTACCCTCACAGTCTCCACCTTCACCACACTTCACCTACAAGGTCACTGTCTTCAAAGGTGAAGCCTGAAGTACCCTTATAGAGCCCACACAAGCATGGGACAGCATGAAAAGAAGATGCAGTCACCGGTGTGTTCCAGTACTTACTGTGAGTAATTTTACCTTTTAAGATCAGTACTGGTACTTAACAAAAATCCTAGTTAACTACAGAAAGTTGCAGGTAATTTTACAGTTACTCCTTCTGCCTCAACAATAACACCGTGCTGCTGTAACCAAGCGAGGCTTTCAGCAGAAAAACACCAGCGAAAGCCAGTAACACACCACATATCTGATTTCCACTGCTGTTTTTACAAGTCAGCTGTGCTATTTTAGACCGGCACAGCGTCTCTGCCGCTCCCTCCCTCTTCTCTGTGTGAGTGTCGCTCATAGAAAACATTGACACATTAGCCGGTCATATGAGCCGCCGCCGAAAATAATACAGACGTTCAAGAGGGGGTGAAGGCCCCTGCTGTTTCACAGACCGCTGCGCTCTCCACAAGAGCCTGGGATTCCTTATTTACTGCTAATGATTACCTATATCACGTTGAACAGAAGAATCGCTTTTAATGGGGCTCTTTTAACTTTTTAGGATCCTCAGAGAAAAGGTGTTTAAATGCCTTTACTGAAAACCGTGGACTGTGTAAGTGATATGTGTTGTTGGCAAGCCTTCACAAGAGGGCGCCCTTCAACAGCTTAAATTTGATTTTGTGACTCACGAGTGAAAAAATGCATAATCTTGTGATTCTTCAGTTCAATTTGCATTCACAAGGAAGGAGAAAACACGGATGTTTCTCAGTGCACCACTCATATTTGGTGTGGTGTCTTTTTCTGAATCTGTCAATCATTTGCTATTTTGAGACAAACCCCAGAAAATAAAGGTGGAAGAACAAAAGAAACAAATGAGCAGCGAGCGAAATACATTTCTGTAACTGTTTGCCCCACTTCTTTCCTCGTGTTTTCTTCCTTTCTGTTTTTGCATCTGTGCAGTCCTGTTATGTAATAGGACTAATATAGTAGTCTTTAGTTAGATATGTAAATGGGTCCAACTGCAAGCTCAAAGTACATTTGATGTGTTTGCTGTTTTCATGAACCGAGCTCCAGTGGTAAACTAAGATTCAGGAAGTTCTTCGAGTGTGGACTGAAATGCTGACAGGTGATTGGTGACGCTCTCTAGTATGTTCCCAAGTATTGCATTACAAGCCACATTAAAAAAGTAGGCCCCGACAGGCTGATTATCCTCCTGTAGCTGCTTTACGCACATCTGGGGACGAGTAGGAATACGACTGATAAGCACAGGACATGAATCTGGCATATCTGGAACAACTAGGTGTTGGGAATGATGCCGTTTTTATCACCCCGTTACTAAAGAAAAAAAAAAGACAGAAACATTGAAACAGGTTGGGGAGTCAGTATCACATTTATCTACGCATCGCTTCACAGATTCTCATTCACGTGTGGTCGGCGCATTTTTAACAACGGAGAAATCGTGAATCGCAAAGATCTCGGCTGACGTTACGTCTGCGGCCCCGCCCGTCTTTGTTGTCTCTGCCCAGCCTTCCTGTCATTATCTGTGTTTTTTTCTCCCCAGCCCCTCTGCCCCGTTGCCCTGACAACAGACAGACACCTAGGTGATGGTTTCCTTGGAGACAGGGCAGATGAGGGTTTCCTGCTTCACCGGTTTGACATCGTGGCTGTAGCGCCACCTTGGAGTGTAAAGTGTGATTTAAAAGATAGATACAAACCTGGGGATACGTGTAGCTGCTTCGTCTGCCTTAAGATCACAAGAGTCGAACACATGTAGCTATGTGGCTGTCTGGATTTGTATTTAAGGACCTAAAGGTTAGAGGAGGAGGGAGAGAAATCATCTACTCCCTATTTCTTGTTGTTAGTATCTCTGTGAAGTCGTTTTGGATGTGATTAAATGGTGTCATACATCATATGCAGCAGTTTTTCAGCAATGAAAGGAAACTGGCTTTGCAGGCATTCCTTATTGAATTTTTCAGTTTCTTAGAACATGTTGGTTATTTTTCATGCATTCAGATGCATATAATTAATTTTACATTTAAGTCACACAGACCATCTGTCAAGGGGGCCAGAGGCCTGTACAAGAACTGGACCCAAGTGGGGGATGAAGTGCAGAGGCAGAACAGTTGAGCTAAATTAGTTTTTTATTTACAGTGACACAGGGACCTTAGCGTGGCAGGATATACAGTGTAGTGCTTGGTGGGGGGAACGCTAGTGGGCGGGTGGAAACGAAACCTAGAACCTTGGCTTAACACACAATACACTACAAGGCAGGGGATCCTGGCACGGCAGCCGGAGGCACATTACTTAGATGGAGACTGGTGGTGTGGTGCTCACGGAGCGCATTGGGCAGGAGGAGGCTGAGGCTCGGAGGGGGGAGGCAGAGGTCTGAGTGGATGGCAGGAGGGCAGGCAGGTAGTGCGGCTGATGATGCTCCTAGGAGTGCGGCTGAGAATCCTGAGAGGGTTTGTGTCCAGAGTCCAGTAGGTGAACTGCAGTTATGATGTCTTGGTGTAGCGGGCTAGTAGAGTTAGGTAGGTTGAGGAACTGGCGGCGAGGCGGCAGTGAAGCTGGCCATAAATAGCCTCCATTGATTGTCCAGGGTTAACCACAGGTGTGCTGCCCGGGTGAGAGGCCCGCCCCAAGGTGGTTACAGGAGGCAGGGATCCACGCTGGCCACGCCCAGCTGCTCGCACAGACCATGACACCATGAGCGATGCAGGCTTTCGACTTGAGCCGTGATTGCAAGTTGGACAGTTTCTTCCCTTCTTAGTCCAGACGACATGGCCATGACTTGTCTGGCAACAGAACTGTTTCCACTTTTCCTCAGTCCATTCGTACACCATGCTTACATATGGCTTCTTCTTTGCATAGCAGTTCATCTTGTGGATGGCATGGTGAACTGACATCATGATGGTGGTCTGAATGCCCAGAATCCTCCAGTGGGCCCTGTGGAGTCCGATTAGCATTTACCATAGCATACCAGAATTGGCAGATCCCCCACTGGCCTCCTGTGCTTTCAGAGATGAGAGCATGAATCCTTAGCACGTGTGGTAGACGTAAAGGATCTGGAGACGCTGCCGGTAACATCCTCAGCACGAGTGCTTCAGTGATGCTCTGGGGGACATACAAACTACTCAGTACCCCTTTGAGTTACTCCAGTAAAATTTAGCCAGCATGGACTAACCTGCCACAAAATATTTTCACCTTGATTTCTGGGGTGTCTCTGAATTCAGCCCTCTGTGGGGCGATAACTTACATTTCCATCAAACGATGTGGCATCCGTTTGTTCCTCACACAGTACCCAGTGCACATCAGTACAGATATCCAGCATGTTTTTTCCCCCACTGAGAACTGATGTGTTTTAAAAGTGTTCCTTTTTGAAGCAGTGCACTTTTTCAGCTTTTTTTGGAGCGTGCTGCTGTCACCAAATTAAAACTGAGTTTATAATTTTCATGAAATAGTAAAGTCTGTCAGTTGTAAGATTTTCTATGTCCCGTGTTATTTACATTTTTACTCAGCATCCCAGCTTTTTTGGAATTCATATTGTACAACCACTGAGGTCGGGCCAAGTAGAATTCGGACTGTAAATCCAGCTGGATGGGTGTCATCTCATTTTGAGCAGAAGCAGCTACGCTTTACTCACAGTATCTACAAAGAATTATCTGAGTAATAAATTCAAGAACCCTTCGACGATGCACCACGCTGAGTTGTTGTTCTGTGTTGCAGGTGTCAGAGATGGACCCATTTTGTTTTAAAGGGTCCCTCTGTGATTCTTAACAACATTAACTCGCTCAGCAGAAAAGCTCTGCAGAGGGTGTGATCGTTTCCTGTAAGTCTGTTTCATGTTTGTCACTATAAGCTTAACTCGGCACACATTGTAGTAACGTGAAGTATTTTCTGGTGGAGGTTGAGCACAACACATAATGACCACAACCAGGGTACCTTTGTTTCATCATCATTATTTGGTGTTTTATTTGAGACCAGTGATTAAATTGACCTGTACTGGCCTGATAAAGCACAGTCACTTGAAACAAAATGATCTCCTTAGGAAGCTATCGACTCTAATGAGACCGTGTATTAAAATTAACACAGCACGGGGGAAACAGCTACTAATCGTCATTTCGAGCTAGACAACAGGTGCCGTTTTACTGACAGAGTATACCCCTAACAGGTAATTATTGGACTGGAGGGAAATGGTGCTGGTGCCATCAGGGAATACCTTCATCCTCCTCATTTCTCCCTTTGTCTTTTGGGTCTCTTCCGTTTGCTTCTCTTGACCTCGCTGTTCTCCGTTTTCCTTGACACTGATAAACCCCCCTCCTCATCCCCCTTCTAACAATGTTAGGCCCGTTTGATCTCCAGCACTTAAAACCAGCAGCTACCATTGTGCCATCAAAAACATCTCTATGGTTGCTATGGTTGTTCACTTAGATACAATTACTATAGCAACACTGTTTCTGAGGGCTGGGGAGGAAGTGGCTCAGTAGGAATCCAGGTGGAGACGCATGAAAGACACAGACTGTACATATAAACAGAAGAGCTCTATAGTGGTGGATCAGTGAGGGCTAGCCAAGGAAATGCAGTCCATCCCCTCGCCAACCTGAGATTGACAAGATTATCTATTTACGTAAATACATAGGTGACCCATATATATATGTAAACGTATGCTCAAGAAATGCCCCAAAGACCGAATTAGTAGATCAAAGCAAAATTTCATATGATCCTCTGACGCATTTGGCTCCACAATTTAATGTGAAACCCTACAAAAATTAAAGCAAAGACGTCTTGTCAGTTATTAACAGTGGAAATTCTGAAAACATGAGGAGGGGGCCAGAGTCCCTTTTTCTGCCCAACAGTTTTATGGTGAATGTGACAAAGTCACTACACTCGCTGTGATCATCAGTGTCGACAAGGCAGACAGAGACAGTTTAGTCATTTAAGAATTTTGTCTTCTAGTTAAACCTTAAGTGAAAACAATGACCGCCACACAGGTCTGCAAAATACCATGTTTGTTTCAGCTGCATGGGACATTTTTGGTAAATGTGGTGTTTTTTAGGGCGCTGAATCCAAACATGATCTCCATGTCCCTCCATCACGTACAGTTTTTTTGCAAAAACATGAGGAGTTTACATTAAAAAAGCACAACAGCGATGAACAAAATCAATATTTTATTACAATTAACTATGCATAATTGTTCTGAGACCCCTTACCTTTCACTGTGAACTAAATAAATGCGTTGGATCACCTGAGCTCCTCACACCCCCCCCCCCCCCCCCCCCCCCCCCCCCCCTCCTTTTTTTTTTTTTTCTTTCTCCTCCCC
>VVHJ01037797.1:2135-16291 GCA_015107715.1 Tylochromis polylepis
CCCCCGACCTTGATAAGAGGAAGCAAATGGATGGATGGATTCTTTGCATGTATTTCATGATCTGTGTTCTCTTCTGTTTCCAGAGGACATAAAGTTGGACACTAAAGACCTGCGCTGGGTGGGAGCATGGTGGCTCGGCTTCTTGGTAGCCTCCTGCGTCCTCTTCCTCACCGCACTGCCTTATCTCTTCTTCCCCAGAAACATGCCCAAAGAGGTGAGTCAGTCCTATCTACTACGGAAGAGTTGGTGTGGGTGTAACTGAAGTTACATGTCCAGAAAACGTTCGTGGGTATAGTCAGTATCCGTTACGGGCCTAAATATCCCAGATCACGTTATTTGTAACATTTAATCCAGCACCACTCAATGGCTAATGTTTGAAACACATCAGATGCATTGATTTTGTTTTTCTTTACACACCTATAATCACCTCACCCTAGCTTAGTGATTAATCCAGACAAATCCAAAATATGCGCGTGTATAGCTGGTGTAACTGGAGATAATTACAGGTGGCTCACAGTGACTCATGTTCTCTGACTGGAGATTAACTCTGTTCTAGGGAAGAAAAAAAGTTGAGTGGATAGATGAAAACAGACTGTAAAACTTGTACATTGGTTCCACCAACAAAACCGATATCAGTCCTGATTTCAGTCCTGATTTTTCATAGAACTGTTTTGCTAGTGATTGACTTTTCAAGTAAAGATTCTATTTAATATTTGATCATGTTTTAATGTCTGTAGTTGTCTTTGGCTTTCCATCTTTCTCCAGCTGTACAGCAATAGCCAATCTCACTGGCCCACACACTTTCTGTTGGTACTTAAATGCATTCTTCTTCTATTTCAGTTATTTTGCCAGCTCCTCTCTCTATGTAATTTTCAGTCTTCTATTTTTTCTTTTTTTGAATTGATGTTTCATGATGAGTGGTATTCAGCTTCTAGGTGTGGCAAAGCTATGTTTGGCAGGCTGATATGTGGTACCAGGTCACAGTTTTAAATGGGCAGACTGGCTTCCAGCCCTCACCTCGAGTCGTGACTGAAAGACCAACATTGTGAAAAAATGCAACCAAAATAGGTTTCTTCCTCGGGCTGGCTGGGCTTAGCTTTAAAGCTGGTGAGGAGTTCAAACATCTGGAATCGCTGCTCAGCACCTTGGGCTGCTACTGTGACTTTTAACAAGAAGACAATGAATGGATCTGTAAAGACCTTTTACAATTACTTATTTACCACTTGAAAAGTTTTAAAAAGTCACGATAGGTTATCAGAGCACCCAAGAGCTGCTATTGTTATCTTAATGATGACTCTGAATTTCAGTTTAAATAATTTAGTTTAAATAATCTGCACAGATGTGGGATGAAGTTTTAGATACAGGGTTAGAGGAGGAGATCGCTCTTCTCTCCTCAGAGCAAACACAAACACAAATGAAGCCTTTTTTAAAGCAAACAGGAAGGAGTGATAATCAAAACTAGGAAATGAAATGGCTTGAAGGCAATACGTCAAAGTCACTCAAACATCTTGATGGCAGCAGCCAAAAAACAAGTGATTATCTTAATTATCCCGATGTGATAATGATCAACTGAAGCCGACCTGCAACCCAAAGTTTTAATGGCCTTCATGTCATTATAAGGGGGGGGGTGTTTTACTTTTGTCAGCATCTGATGCTCAGAACCTGCGTGAGGTAAATGAGCCCTTTAGTTAAATGGATTTAAAAATATCTGTAATTGCAATGCAGGAAAAATACAGCTGTCGCTAACTAAAGAAAGCAAATAGTTCACGATGCTGTTATTATGTTTTATGACAGAGAGAGTTTCTGCTTCAAAGCTGCAGAAACGCAAAATGACAGGATATGATGAGACTTTGTTGGTGAAGCTGAACTTATTTCACTTCAGCCAGTGCGAACGTGAAACTGCTTTTGTGTGTTTTGGCTCAGTCCCAGCACAAAAGCGAAAGTTCAGCTTCTGCACATGTGTTATCAATTAAATGAGACAAACTATCCGATTGCCCAACAGAGTTTCTTGGAATAAGACTCCCTGAGCATGCTGCTAAATATCAGCGCTTGACCAAATGTTTGTCTGACAGCCTCCCTGTCACATTTTAGTCAGAGGTATGTGCAGAGATATACCATCTGAAATGTTAGGTCTGACAATTCAGGGTTGGACTCATTAAAAGTGAGTTTCTGTTTTAGTGGCCAAAAATGGAGCCATGTAATTTGAAAACTGGCTACCTTGATGTGAATGGATTTAGAACCGTAAATAAATGTTGGATGGTTTCTTTTGTTTTGCTTTGTTTTTCTTGATGGGGAAAGGGACTTTTTTTTCCACCATTTGGCAGCTTACACTCAAAGGGGATCTGTGATTAATCTAAAGCTAAAAGACTGGTCTCTTGAAATTTGAACATTCAGTTCGAGTGAAGTCATTTCAGTAATAAGGTGAAGAGGGGGAAAATGCAGTCAGCAAATCCTGAGAATTCATGTGAATTTCATGAGACAAAGAAACAAAATCAAGCCTTGAAGGTTGTTCTAACCAGTCCAGGTTTTGCTGATGACTGACAAAACTCTCTGTCTGTACGAAGCTAGTGGAAGAAATCATGTTTCTTCACTTTGATTCATTATTATTACTACACTACTGCAGAAAGTACTAATGCTGTACTCTCAGAACTGTGAGAAAAAACGAACAAAGGAAAGCATACTAGTCAGTCAGGGGATAGAGGGGACAGGGACTTTTGATTTTAACAGTTCCAGTTCAGTTAAAGATGTTTTGGTAGAAACATAAATGATAATTTAAAAAAAACTGTTTTGGCTAAATTTTGAGAATGTATTTAAATTATTGAATTAAAAATCTTTTCTCAGCTGAGCAAACTCAGTGTTGGAAGTTGATCTACTGACAAACTGCCTGTCTGTACAAAGCCAAAGGGAGTTGGACTGATAGGTCAGGAGTTCATCCAACCGCAGGAAAATCAAACAGACTGCAAATGAGGAATCCCATCAAGCTGGTTCGAGATGACCTGGGCTGTCCAAGAGTGCAGAACAAAGCAAAAATCTAACAAAATGAAACAAAATGTGTATCATTTATTTGCCCTATGTTTTATATTTAGAGACATTAAATTTCAGTCTACTGGAAAAATACACCCAACAGAAGTGGTTAGCCGAGAGACATAATCTCTTCAGTGTGTCCAGGCTGTGGTCAGGGGACTCCCTCCAGTAGGAGCTGTCTATCCTGATCAGCTGTAGCAAGCTCCTCATCGTATCTCTGAGGCTTCAAAGGAAGCCTGTTTCAGCCGTTTGTATCACTGATGTCTTTCATAGCTCTTGATCACTGGTGAGGGTAGGAATGCTGATTGAGGGATAGACCAACATCTCAACTTTCACACTCAGTTCTGTCCATGCACAAAACCCCGAGAGAGCAAATCAGATCACTCAAAAACTGAAGGTGTAATAATAATTGTGTTACTGTCAGTAGGGTGTTTTATGAAAACTTCAAGTCAACGCCTTGGAAGTTTTCCGCTGTTAGACTTGCATCACATAATATTTAGGAAGACCTCCTGGATTTAGTTTTCTTAAGTAGCCACTAAAGACTACCTAACAAAGTCGACATGCTGCAGGAATCAGGGTGATATCCACAAACTAACAGCTGGTACGTGAACCAATCTGGCAAGCCCAGGATACAGATTACTGTCTGTATCTTCAGTGTGTAAAAGCATAAGTGGTGATCTGTCCATCAGATCTAAGGTAAGGACCATAAACCAGCCAGAGCAGACCAATCAGAATAGCTTTGACTATACAGCAGGAAACCTTTCTCTCTTCACAGCTGCTTTAAGTAAATTTTCATTTTTCGACGTCACACGGCGCACTGCTGCAGCCTAATCTTGTCCCTACATAAGAAAGCCGTTTTATAACCTCTGAAAGGTTAAATGATGAAACTCCTTTCAGTTTCGTGATGGAGTCTTTCTCACATATTGCATTGTTTAATTCTGTTATTGTTAATCAAACATAACTGTGTGTAGCACAACTCTGAAGGGATTTTAAACCGAAAGTATTTCCGTGCTTAAAGAAAACCTTTGGACTTTGTGTGCGACTGTGGGCTCTGTGAGATAAAACGCTGTTGAGCAACATTCTGGAACGGACTCAGTCTGAAAAGCTGCAGCACTGAAAGGTTTTTGTGACGACTCCATGAACTGAGTTTGGTGGAGAATTATTGACTAAACAGGCTAATGATATACATGTCTTTGTATTGTTTAATTACTCACGTATATATGTGTGTGTGTGTGTGTGTGTGTGTGTTATACAAGGCTAACTGTCTTCACCTCATTACTTAGCTGGAGGGAGCTGGAAGCTCAGCCCTGACCCAGATATTTTAGACAACATCCAGTTTCAATCATTCCCGCCCACACAAACACATTTGTGGACTTGAATATGTAAACTTTTCTATTTTGTCCAAATAAGGTTCTTGGTAAAAAAAAAAATAACAGAAAAAATAACAGAAAAAAATTGTAGCAAACTTTTTGTGTTGCAAAAAGACTCAAGCAGCCGTTTTTATTTCTTACCTGTGCATCATGTGTTTCACAGACTGCACAGCTGTACTTTCACTTCTTGTTGTTGAATAGTGTGCTATACTCAGCACTGTACAGGAATAAACACATGCAATAATAACACTGCTGCTGACAACTTGAACATTAACACACCCATGAGTCTTTGTGCTCTCTGACACAAAACTGTCTCCAGTCCAACGGACGGGCTTTCTGGGTTGAGAGGGGAACTACTAAACCACACTGGTCCAGGTTTATGTATGAATGTCACATTGTAAAATTACCACCACAGGGTCAAAAAATAGTATTGGTCGCAGTTGCTTAGGCAATAATCATTACTTTATGTGCACAAATAATAAGCTCATATAGGAATAGGAATCAGGAAAATGACTGTGAGAAAGTACACATCACGCTCCTGTTGTTCCACTATCCAGTCCTGACCTGTGGTTACAGTGGGAATGTAGATTGTCTGATAAATCAAGAGATATATCTCAATGTTCAGACCCTTTCTTTATCTGCCACAGGATAAAATATTTTCCATAAACAATCATTCTTTAAATAATCTTGGCATTTGTCAAGATTTTAGATTAAATAATTCATGCCGGTGACTAACTCGCTTTTCCTAGGAACCAGCCAGGACACATTTATCTAAAGCCTCAGACAGATTCATGAATGTTAACTTCCATTTACTGGTTTCAAATCCCACAGTGGAAAAACAAGGTTGCCATGTGATATTCTTTCCATATTTGTGCAGGAAGATCCAGACGACATTGAGTCCGAACCAGACAGTAAGGAGCAGCAACAGCAGACAGACACACGACAGGAACCTAGCCTCCTTCAGTTCCTCAAAAGTAAGAGTCCTTTTTCCACTTCTGTTTCCTGTCCAGCTGAGGTGACTGAAGGGTGTCAATCAATTTAAGAGGTCAACAGCAAGTGTTTTACCAGAAGGGCTAAGCCAAGCACCACATCTTCAGCATCTCTGCTTCATCCAGCATTTTATGCTGTTTAGTCTATGTACCTATTAGTCTATAAACTTTTTTTTTTCCTGTTAGAAACTTAATAATGATGCAAAAGGACTGGACACATAATACATGAATCCTCAGTCATACTGTACACCTCCCTCAGGTTTTCCTAAAATCGCTCTGCGGACGCTGCGAAATCCCATCTACCTGCTGGTGGTTCTGGCTCTGGTGAACTTGTCAGCTCTGCTGTCCGGCCTCGCCACCTTTATGGCCAAGTTCATTGAGAAACAGTTCAGCCAGAGTGCCTCTTTCTCCACCATGATGATAGGTGAGAGGACCTGAATAGTGCCACGAAAGCAGTTACAGTGGAATCAAGCTGTGAACATCAAACTTCAAGCTTCTGTTTTCTGATTCATTGATTTCTCGCAGGAGGAGTCGGGATCCCGATGGCGGTTCTGGGGACCGTCCTGGGTGGAGCTCTGATGAGACGGTTCAGTCTTTCAGTCAATGGCGCCAGCAAATTGTGCACAATAGCCATCCTTCTCTGCATGCTAACCGCCCTACCAATGCTGTTCATTGGCTGCCCCACACAGAACATTGCTGGGGTCTCTAACTACAGGTAGCTGTCCCTTTACCATGTACATCCATGGTTTGTATTTTTCATTGCATATTCAGAATAAACTGACCATAACAGAGAGCTAAGCTTACCATAGCTGGCGAACAAATTTTCTCACTTGTTTATTATAATATCATGAACTAATGAAAACTAAAACGAATGAAACTGAATCACTGATTTAAAAAAAAAAAAAAGCAAGTTACCCACTGTTAGGGAACTAGTGTACTATGGTGGGAAATTAATTTCACTCCTGACTGTGAACTTGTTTTACCAGCAATGACAGCAACTAATTTCGCCATACGCTTCTTTACATAGTTTCAGGGGACAGATTTTACCACTGCCATAACGTTAACTTAACCACTGATAGTAATGAAACTAGTTTTAATCAACCATCAGTTAAAAGGTTCGTTTCACCACTAGTGGCAACCAATTTTACCTTTGGCACACAATTTACTTCACTGCTGTCACTGCTACGGTGCAGATTTCCTTTCTTCTGTTGGTGGCGAGGCCTTTGTGTGAGTGATACTGTGTAAAGCCTTTGACACCTCATGCAAACCTCATACAATTATATTTTGATAAAAATCCAGATTAACTTTTATCTGCGTGATAAAATGATACAGAATATAAAGGTCATTTTCAATCTTTTGTACATCTTAGATATAATGCTTATTGTAGGCATCTACAGCTTCTTTTTTCACCTTTAAAATGTTAATAAAAATGTGTGTTTGTGCTTTCAGCAATGATTTGTTGGAGTGCAGTTCTAGCTGTCGGTGTTCTGAGGAGGCGTTTAACCCGGTCTGTGGTTCAGACGGCATGGAGTTCAGGTCTCCTTGCCATGCTGGCTGTCAATCTGTAGAAAAAGACAACTCCAGCAAAGTTGTGGTAAGAATGAGTTAATCCTCTTTGCAGACATTTTTTCCTGTGAACCAATCTGTTATCTCACATTGTGACTAAGCTCAGCTCCGTTTGCTATTCAAATTTAAATTCAAGTGCTGTGTAGTCACAAGGAACCTGGCATGCTTTCTGTGGCGGCTTGATGCCAGTTCCCATTTCATTCGTTTGTGTTCTCAGGAAATCAGTGACATCACTTTCTTTGTGAATATGAGCCATTCACACGTGTAGGCAGCAGAAATGTTTCGTTATCTCTGTCATTCTTAACTACACACTGGCTTTATTTCAGACTCTTATACGCACACCATCATCTTGTTGATATTTGTGTAGCCTGAACATTTAATTCTGTGGAAGAGACCCTGGAGGAAAACAGACCACATTAAAGTGCACTGAGAAACAAATTTAGCTGCCAGTTTATTATTATGATTTAATTTATAGGCCTGAGTCTTTAATAGCTTACAGCTGTTTCAAGGTGGTCTCACTATTACAGATGTTAAGCTTAAATTCAGTCTGTGCTGCCAGAAAAGATTAGGGTCCCACTCAGGGTTGACATGTTTGTGTTTGTGTCCCACTTTTCATTTTACCAGTCTGTCTGTGAACTTCACAATGAAAAGTGAAAGTGAAAATACTGGTTTTAAAGAATGTGAACTGGGACTTTGAGTAATTGGCCAGATGTGCAGGAAATTCTACACCCAGATGTTGCAGAACTATCCCAAACCTCTCCCACTGCAGGAACATTTTTTTGTAGGTGTGACAGAAACTAATGGCCTCATTACCTTTGACCTCCCATGATTTTTTTAACTCAATTAGTCACGGACAAAGTTCAGAATCAATCAACTTCTAATCCAAGCATCATTTCTGACTTTATGATGAAACTGAGCTTTTAGAGCAGTCTGAAGTCTGCGCGCTCAGTGCACCGGGAATACTTGTATATACACTGACTTCATTATTAAAAAAAATAATTTTTACATGACAGGAAATAAAATCTGAACAGGTTTACTTAAAAAAAAAAAAATTTTAAAAACTGTACAAATATCAGATCTATTTGCATGTGTGTTTCTGTAGAACTACACTCAGTGCCAGTGTGTCGGCGGTCTCAGCTTCGCCCGACCTGGGACCTGCGGCAGTGGGTGTGAACACCTCCTCCTACCCTTCGTGGTCCTGCTGGGTCTCACTGCCTTCATCGCCGCCTTCTCCCAGACGCCATCGTGCATGATGATACTCAGGTATGAAAAACATAACGTAATGTCAAATAATGGGGAACGCTCAAGTCAGTGTTTCCATTAGCAACAATTTTAAGTAATTTATAGGTGGGGGAAAGGAAGGAAACCAAAACGAAAGTTTTATGGGTAAAGAATAAGAAAGACTTGGAAAGCTACCTTTCATTCTCTACAGAGTCACATGACAGACTGTTGTTGTTGTAACAGAGTCTTTAGCTTTTAGCCAACTGTTTTCACATTCCAGTCAGGTAGTACTTTCTCCTCTAAACATGAAGAATCTTGAGATTTCTCTGCAGCTTAATCACTCCATTAAATAACAGCTACTGGCAGCCTTATGTTTCCTTATCATCAATGTGATGTCTCTGCTGCAGGGAGGTGCCGCCAGAGGATAAGTCTTTCGCAGTGGGAGTTCAGTACATGCTGTTCAGAGTCCTCGGTAAGTCATCACATACATTCTCCAGTGATAGGAGGTCTGTGGTTAAAGTCAAAGACCTGTTGAAGGCATTTTCTTTGATGCTTATAAAAGATGCGTTTCACACACTGGTTTCTGGCAATGTGATGAGGCAGTGTTACCATCTTGGTTGCTGCCAGTTGTTTATTTTTTGGGGTTTTTTGGAGCCAGATGTGACTATATTTGGACAAGACAGTATAGTGCTAAGAAACATTCAGATAAAAATCCTCAAATTTCAGCCACCAAAACTAGTGCGGAGACTTATTGGACAGGTTCTTTGTACAATTACCACACAGTGGCCATTTTACTGATCAGATAATTGTATTAAAAATGCTCCAAAAGGCTCCAACAGCACAAACATGGTCAGGGACGCCAGTTAGCCAAGGTGAAGCCTAGCAGACAGCTAACAGCTACAGCCCCCTGTGTCACCATCCACCTGTCAGAGAGGCTACACTGTTTACTTTTTGACTTAAATCCAAATGGATGAATTATATAAAAAAATAATAATTTGGGGCCAAAATGATCATTTGGAGAAGAAAGTTTCCCTTGATAAAAAAACTTTAACTGAGTATTAATCTTGGTCTCTTTACAGCGTTCATGCCCGGCCCGGTCTTGTACGGTAGTGTCATCGACACCACCTGCATCTTTTGGGGCAAGAAATGTGGCAAGCAGACTTCCTGTCAATACTACAACCTAGAACGCTTCAGAAACAGGTAACAGAAACATTTACAGATACTAACAAAATACAAGAAGTGGCTCATTAATTTATTTGACTATTGAAATGAATACAGCAATCTTTCCTTCCTTTAAATTGTCATGTATATAAATATTGTGATGCATTTTGCGAGTCTGGCTGTAAGAAATAAAATAAATAAAAAGTTACGATTTCATAATCCTTATCAAAAAACAATAGCTCAATGAAATTAGGTGTATTTAAAAGTTAGAAATGCACCTTTTCTGCAGCTATAAAGACTCTTAAAATTCAACTGCCAGCACAGAATCACACTTTTCTAATTCTCAGTAGAGATTTCTGGCTTTGTAAAGCACTCTGTCATCTGACTGCATCCCGGACTAGCCCCCAACCATCGAAGCAACCATAAGAAAAAAAAAAACCATAACCACCTGTTTGTGTATTCAGGTTTCTGGGACTACAGGTGGTCTTTGTGTGTGGGGCATTGCTCTGCTACCTCCTGACAATTGTCGTCCTGCGGAAAAGAGACAGGTATCAAGAAAGTGATTACCAGATGGTGAGCAACCAGAAAATATCAGAGAATGCCAAAGAAAAAGAACTTATGACATGAAGAGGATTCTGAGAAAACACTTCATGGAGACTGCATGGGTAGCTTTTTCTATGCTGGTTGAAAGGAGGCTGCCACTAAGCAGCGAATTACTCGGTGTGGTGGATGCTTCACTTATAAGGGAGCAATGTGCCTGCATTATAAGACAAAAAAAATCTATAATTGTTTTGTTTATATGTCATGGCTAACATTTCAGAATGGTTTTCTTGTTTTTATATTGAACTTCTTACTGTAACTGACAGTATATAGTTATGTAAAGTTTCACTTACGATGTTTAGCTTTTAGCCATCGTGCAGTATATCGGTCCAAAACAGATCACCAAAACTAATAACCTGAGTAATAAGGAACTCTGTTTTTCAAGATTGTTTTTATTTGTCTTTGATTAAGCCATAGACTGCATAAAAAGATCGCCCTAACCACTGTGACATCACCCCTCACATTTTGACTATCCAACTTTACTGTTTTGGTTACCCCCATGTTGGGTTTTTGGAGCCAGAAGTGAGGATAAACATAATATATGCACTCATATACATAAACACATCTCTCTCTATATATATAGCATAAGGTAAATGATGAAAAATATAACGTTGTCTTGCTATAGAAATTTAGTTAAAGTAACACTTGCCTGGCATGGAAATAAGAAAAAAAATCACTTTTTAGGCAGACACATGAGGTGCAACATTATTAGCAACATGTTATGATATGTTTAGCACTATACTGTGGGGCACCACTGTACCAAATTCCACTTCTTTCCTCATGTATAATATTTCCTGTTTTGATGACTATATGCACTCTCACATATAAATTATGTGGAAGAATTACAAATCAGTCTCTGTCCAACTGCTTCTATAATTACAGAGTCAGCCAGACTCAAGTGGCCATTAGAGAAAATGAAATGAAGCAACAATGAAGTGCAAAAAAAAAACAACAACTGGGCACTTCAACAGTGGCTTCATTTTCCAGCCTCTGAGGATGGACCTTGGTTTAAACACAGAAACAAAGGAACAAACAGTTCTCATCATAATAATGTTGAGCTAACAATTTGAGAAGAGCTCATGTCATTTAAATGCAAACACAGACATCTAAATGCACATTTCATAACCAACAAACTCTGTGAAAAAAAGGTTTATCTTCCCCATTGAATAATCAGTAAGATGGCTTATCTAATCAAACTCATAAATGGTTGCCAATATGTCAAAGCACTTTTAGTTCCAAGCAGAAATGTTCCATGTTAGGATAAAGGCCGACGGGAAGCTCATAATCTGCAGCATTAGTTTTAGCAAGGCAAGCAAGTGTGAAACGAAGATCATCTGGATTTAATCAGTGTCCTTTCACTTAGAGAAAGAGAATGTTCACATTATTGTGAACATCAGTTTCCAGTTTCTCCATACAGGTCACTGCTTAACAAACACTTAGCGAGTAGCTTCAGAGTGTTTGCAGACAAGTCGGCACCTTTTGTACAAACCTTGCTACTGCAAGGAACTTTTTACTACAGCACACTATACCTCTTTCCGAAAAATTTCACTGACTGCTAGCAAACTCCAGCAATGAATCACAACCAACTGGTGGTTGCAGGCAGTTGCCAACCAGTCTTGAGGCCTGTAGGACTGGGGTGAAGTAAGTTACTGACACCCTCAGGTGCTGCTTAAAAATACTCACATTGTAAAAGTGGACCTTTGCAGTATATGTGCATAAGTCTCGTATACACAAAATTGTCTCACTAAACATGCTTTATTTAACAATTAAGAACACGGCCTTGGTTAAAATAGTGGCTTGCAAAAAGCAAAGGCATAAAAAGAAAAATTAAACATTAAAAGAACAGCAAACTTCCAAAAACTTGTCAACAGACCCATTGGTAAAACAGTGCCCCTGGTGGTGGAATGTTTAGTTATATTTTGCAGATGTAATTGTGAAAAGTACCTTTAAACTTGGCAAACTCTCTAATAATGAGCTCAGTGTACTTACAGTGATCCCTGTGAACCAAACGCTCAGGCTGAAGGCTGTTCTAAATACTCACTTTATCACAGTTTTATTTACTCTTGGATCTGTGCGACATCGCCAAGAGGCAATATCCCTAACATTGGTCATCTCAGGCACTTAAGCTTCGCCTACCTGCTAGTCAAACGTTCTGTTTACAAGAGGCAGTTGAAGCTGTCTTGAAGGGGGAGGAGCTAAAACAGCTCAGTGAACTAAGTGGCTGCACAACAAACTAGTATGAGACAACTAAAGGTTATTTTGAACTGTGAATGATGCACACATTGCAATACAGTTGTTACCTCTGACAGATCAATGTGATTACTTATCACATTGATCAAAGACAATACACATCAAAGACAATATATCTGCAAAAGCATCGCTATAGGAAGAAGTTTTAGGCCTGAAAAATGTGGTCACTATATCATTTCCTGCACATCGGTTAAATTACTTCCAACACAGATTCCTTTAAATCACATGTTCACTTTCACATTTAAATATGTAGAAAGAATTCTCATTTCAAGATCACACTGATGATGAAGCCATAAGCTTTCATCACTGACCTTCCTGTGAATATTTTCAGTGCACCGTCTTACTGGAAATAAAATGAAAGCGAAACGTCCTTCTGTAAAATGAATGTATTTGTACTGTGCTCTTGAAGAGAGAGAGCAGCTAGGCCAGCTTGTTTCAGACAGAGGGCGGACTGAGGGCTGCACCAAAGCCCAGAATGAGACAAATAAAGATTATTGTCAACTGTGAACAATGCAAAGCTACTCTAGTAGAGCTCAAGAATGAAAAAAAAAATATAGAGGTATGCTGAGCAGAAAAGGTTTTCTATAAGTGGGAATTACAACTTTACCAGAACACTGTGACAGGATTCCAGAGTCACAAAATGACTTCAAAGAGATTCAAGAAGGGAAACTAAAAAAGACAGAGGGATGGCAAACAAACACAGAACTACAAAAAGGCGCCACGACACTATTGTTATATGAAAATGTTTGTGGGAATGTTTTTAACATGTGAATTTAGGAGTTTTATTCCTCTGGCACAAACCGATCCTGTGGACATTTTCCAAGTTTTGATGAATTAATCCAGTGAAATGTCTTCAGTGTTTCGTTGCTTTGTTATAAACTGTTTTTTAAAGTTTGATAAAATTATATTGTGCTGAATGTTTGAGTGTTTGTATGGTAACCTCTCATACTCCAAACATTGTTCTGTAAATGATTCTATCTGATTAAACAGTGGATAAAGGACATTGGCTTCGTAAAAAATATCTGAGATATATATAATTTTAGAATATAGTGGAGCAGTATAACTAAAATTCAAATCGTAATGTGGTGGACAAAAATCATAATTTTCTTTTGTATTTTTTTTAACTCAAATGATTTGATGCATTTAATGCTGAACAATTTCTTGCTTGCTCGACTTACAAAGTGTTTATTTTTCCATATAATTTGTGTTATTTGGACATCTGTACAGTCTTTACTGCTTTTTTTATGTAAAAGATAAATTGGCGAATAAAAAGCAACTCAGTTTTTCTGAGCATTTATTTTTGTTTAGTTTTTGTTCGTTCCATTTCTAGATCCACTCTAGCAATTTAAAGTGTCAAATTTTAATGATTTTTTTTATTGATTTAATGTCCTAATACCTTTTAATTTTCATTTTATTTTAGGTGGGATCTAACATTTTGTGAGTGAAAATTAAAACTATTTCATTTCATTTATTAGGGATTTTCAATACCTTAATGCTTTTATTTTTGAATATTTTTAAAAATATTTCTGAATAATTGTAGTTTTCATTCAGTTCTCATTTTATATGGGACAGCAATAGTAGTAACAGCATAATTTCAGTAAATTTAATAGAAGATCTTAATATTAGTGCCACCTTTTATTTCTTAAATTCATAGAAAAGTAGGGAAAATACTCTGGCACTTGGCTTCTTCCATATGAAAAGGTAAGTTGAAGACATGAAGATCAGTGTTATAGAAAAAAAGAAAATTAAACTAAACGTGGTATCTATATGTAATTATGAAAACTCAGTTTTAAACATTTAATGCATTCAGTATTTTCAGTGTTCAGATCAACATCGCTGCACCACAGATGCCACCATTAAACACGGGAAATCACACAGGAGGCAATCTTAGATTCAGATTAAAACAAAAATGTCACACACACACACACACACACACACACACACACACACACACACACACACACTCTCAGCCTCT
>VVHJ01037799.1:0-15541 GCA_015107715.1 Tylochromis polylepis
GAATTCCAATAAAATTGATTCATGTTTGTGGCTGTAATGTGACAAAATGTGGAAAAGTTCAAGGGGGCCCAATACTTTTGCAAGCCACTGTAACTTCACAGTGTACGTGAACAGGTCAGCTAAATGAAGTCACTGAACTCAACCTCTCAACCCTGTTTGTGGTGTCGGCGTGTAAAAAAATGTCATTTGTATTATAAGAGTGCAGCGTTAGCCGATGACTCTCTGTTAGACAGACGTGTGTCACTGTAGAGTTTTTCAGGTGGTGTTTCTGCGGCAGCCGAGCTGAATCGGTCTGTGGGGGAAGGAGCTCTGCCGCCTGTCCTGTAACCGGCCCAGAGGGTGGTCAGGATAACAGTTTGTTCAGCCACCTCCTCTCCAGTCATAAAGCCAGCCTTCCTAATCAGTTTATTCACAGCTCTGATGCTGCTCCCTCAGCAAAGCACAGTGAAGTGGCCCGGCGCTCGCCACAGCTGAGAGGCAGAAAATCTCCAGGATCTCAGCTTGCTTAGGAAGCAGAGCCTGCTCAGCCCCTTTCTGTACACAGCCTCTGTGCTGGTCTTCCAGTTCAGCCAACAGTGATCCTTTAATGGACCTCCCACACAGTCGCGATTCCACTCTGATCTATCTGTTGAGTTTGATTGGCTGCACTGGCTCTTAGCCTTTAACATATTCTATATATATTCTTTAAAATACAATGATAAAAGCATAATGATGATGTCTGGAGACTATAGACAGCAGACACGGTGCAAAAACGCCACGGTCTGTCAGTTATATATGGATATACATCTGAGCCATCTGCAGTTATTAGTGCATTACTAAAAGCAACTTTCAACTGCTCCCATATTGCGTGTAAAATGCCAGCTTTGCATTAAACATGGTTGCTTAAAGAGGAGAAATGATCTCGGTGTTAATGAAGGTCTCACAGTAACCAGGCGACATTTCCCTGACTCATGTAAACATCTTGATTTACTCACTCTTTGCTCCCTAAACGATTCACCCAATTACTGAAGCAAAGTTCAGATATCCTTGTTCACATTCTTACTCGCTTCATCTTCGACACATATGCAGTACTTTCACTTTCTGTTTCCTGTTAGCCGGGGTCAAAGCCTACAATCTAACGATGATCAGGCCACCCAGCTGCGATCATGAGTGCTAATTTTAAAAAAACAGAACTGAAACATCCAAATCTCCCTGCAGCACTTCAGAAAAATCCAAAGCAACACACAGTCTAGGCTCCAGCTTTTCAAATCAACACATTCAGCACATGCGCATGAGCGGCTTGACTCATTTCTTACCAGCGAGGAGGTACACAGATCAAATACTCTGGGAAAAGTATAGAGCGGTCCATTGTTAGCTCTATATGTTTGAGTGGATGAGAGCGAGTGAAGGTGAAAATGAGGGAGATGTAGGATTTGTGTGTGTGTGGAACAGAGAATTATACCGACACTGAAATTGGTTTCAGCGATGTGTGGAAAGTCCAGAAGCACTTTCAGTTACCAACGCATGTAATTTAAGTGTTTCTGGACTCGAATATAAAACAAGCAGGAAAAAAGAATTTCCCGTTCGTCTAATCATAAATGTTTATGTTTAAAACATTATAGTCTTAGAAGACTTATATGCTTCATACTCACATTCGTCTTTAACAACATTATATTTACCTGTCTATACTCTGACTGTACTGCATGAGAACGATTTGAATGGGTCCTCTGTGGTGAGTAAATCACAGCATGAGAAATATATATATATATATATTGAGGCATACATTGTATATATGTATATATATATATTTTTTTTTTCAAAGTATCCCTAGCAGCGTTGCAGAAGGTTTCAACTGATCATTTTGGACCTTCATGTTGGGGAATTAAATGGAAAAGCTTTATTTTAAAAGAGCCATAATTTTCTAACAATTTCTCAGAAACCTTTCCTGAAAAGACCCAAATATTATTTAATACACTAAGCAGTAATTCCAGGGAGTCCCTTATTTTACAGTTCAGTTAAGGAATTTTTTTTTACTTCCAAAGGCAAAACTGCTGTAGTACAAATGTAAGAAATGGAGCATAGTGTTAGTTCACCAAAGCCACGAGCCAATCATCAGCACCCTGCTGCGTATTTTTAACTATGACTTTGGATAATGTGTCATAGGGAAGTCTTTGAACTACAGCATGCAAATACTCACTTATTATATTCAGCTGACCTCTTCATCATCCATGTGCTTCACCCACTACTGTAAGCATAATTAACCTGGATTAGCCTTCCTTTGTATTGATTTCACCCTCTCAGTCCGCCTCTTCTACAGGAGGTCGACATTTAACATTTTTAACATTTTTTAAATGTTAATTATTGGCTTTGTGGACTTGGTGTTGACTTGGCTTCCTCTGGTCCTCCCATAGGGACCACTTTAGAGCCATCTGGGCTGCACTTTTCCCACTTTAGAACTCAGACATGCTTACGTTCCAAAAGACTGATTGATTTATTCACAGCAAGAGTTTTAATTGGAGCCTTAATGAGGTCGTATGAAAAAAGGAGTCAAAGCTTTTAACCTTAAACACACTCACTGGCTCCGGGAAGTCACCAGGTGGTGTTTGAGCGTTGTGGATGAAAGGCTCCGTTGCTCCGTGCAACTTTTCAGCTTCCACACCTGTGCTGACTCTGTGCCTGTGATGATGTATGCACGCCCTTGTGTTTCTGCACGCATATGCCAAAATATGTTCAGCGCAAGAGCGCCCGCTGGACGTAAACTGCACAGCATCCTGCATGTTTTGTCTTCTTCCAGCCCTCATCCATCACAGACATGAAACTCACTCTCTTTTCATGAGGTGGACTTTGCTCTGCTTCTAACACAGTGCGAGTAATGGAGGTCACCTCAGCAGGCTGCTGCGTACTCATTTCCTCCCTGCTAACAGCTTCTTCCAAACAGCCTGACAGAATACAAAATAGCTCACCAAAAATGTCACTCCTGAGCTTTATACTGACCACTCCACAACAGAGGTAGGGCTGACATTTCCAAACAACAGAACTGCACGATAGTTTCAACCAATGCATCTGACTCACTCTCACAGTCATAATACTACACTGAGTTGGAGATTTATGAATGTCAGATGCTTAAAAGGCGTCGTATAGACATTTTGGGCGCTCTTTGAAACACCCGAGGGTTAGAAAGATATCATTGGCAGAGAAATGCACCTTTTTTTTTTTTTTTACAGCTGTGTGTACTTTAGCACAGTGGTTTGACATCAGAAAAAACATTACTTACTATGGAGGTATTTCTTCCCCAACCAAGTATTAGACAAATTCAAATACTGGCACGTTGCTGGTGCTAGATAAAAAGTTAAAGGATCATGAGTTGTTACAGTTCATGCTGAGGAGGACACGAACGCTCACATTAAGTCCTGCTTGTCAAACCTTGTGATTGTGCTAGTTTTAAAAAAATCACACTGTAAAAACATATTTTGGGTCAACATTTTTAAATGTTAAAATCATGTAGTAAATGATAGGGGGAGTTTCAGGATAAGCGCACGGCAGAACCAGCTTAAAGAAAACCAGCGCACAGCCACGAGTCATTTTTGTGATCTGTGCATACTGTTAATGTGTTGCCGAAATATCTAACCCATGCCTAGCTGACTCCAAACAACCCTGCGAGGAAACCCAGGTGACCAAAGGAAGTAGATTTCTCTCTTTCTCTCAGTGACCATAATGTTCCGCTCAGATCTTATCAAAGCGGCACAGCTCAAAGCATCGTTATAAAGACACCCGGCAGAATAGAGAGCTGATCGCTCAGAACACTTCCGAAGTCACGCGGTCCAAAATATGGTCAAAATGTGCCCTGGGAAAAATTAAAGAACCGCTTACTCAGCTGAGGTGCCTCTCTCCAGTAGTGTCCACAGCTGTGATGAGGCTTTCATTTCCCTTAGTTTTTACTGGACACGTAAAAATAAAGAACGATAGATCAGATGTTTGTGTAGCTTATGTGTCAACTGCATTGACTGTCACAGTGGAGCCGCATTTCACTAGGAGATGACTTCAGGTAAGGGGTCGGTGTTGGGAAAAATGAGGTCAAGAAGAGGGTCCTATATGGGGATTGAGGAGTGGTAATGAAGAAGATGACTGGGGTAGATAACGGTATGATTGTGCTGAGCGGGCTGTAGGTGAAGGAGTGGCTGACACGTGCAGGCAGACAAGCATCTGATTGGAGGAGGGTGATGTAAGGTGTGAAGAAAGCACAGGTAGACAAAGGAACAAGCAATAAACAAGAAGAGAAACTGGAGCTTATAGTCTAATGACCCTCTCTTACGGTTTTGATAGACTAGAACAGACGAGTAGATGAGGTGTGATCAATCAGGGACCAAGTCTGAGCAAATAAAGCACTTCACATGAATATGCACGCATGGAGAGGGACTGAAGGGGGACTAAAGGGGGTGCTGTAGGAGCCACAGCAGTTGGTTCTGGTGATGCACTGAGTTATGTGCATGCGGGACAGATGCGAGTGCTGTAATCTGCTTTTTGCAAACAGAAAAAGATCTATTTTTTATTTGCAAGAGGAGCGGGGGAAGTCAGATCCAATCATAAGTGGTCACTCAAGATGCATTTCAATGCCAGCTGTGAACTGGCATACTTAGAGCTGTCAGCTTGTGTTTGGATCACCCAAAGCAGATGTTAATGCAAGGTCTGAACGGGGCCTCTGTCTCTCTGAAGATACGACCAATTATACCATCCGTACCAATTAAATCATATTTGCAGAGCACCGCTTGCACTGTCACAGAGAAAAAGAGCTCAGTGGACACCGGAGAAAAAGGACTGACATGACAAAAATGACAAAGCAGGATTCAGTCAGTATTTCTTTTTTAAAAAGATTGTCACGGTCAGTCAGCAAGACATTGTGAAAACTAGACAAAGAGAGACAAGCGAGAGAAAGAAATTAGAAGAGAAAAAGAAGAACGAATGGAGGAAAAAAGTAACAGGTAGAACGGCATAGCAGTATGGTCAACACCGAAGAGGTGTCATTAAATGTGGCTCCACAGACTGCAGCCACGCAGGAGCCATTATCATCAGTCCTCCTCTTCCATAATAAAAACAAATGTCCTCCTGTCTATCACTGTGCATGGCTCCAAAGCATCCAGACTGCCATAACTGACTAAAAATGCTTCTGATAGTTACAGTCTTCAACAAAAGCTTATTTTTATCTATATAACAGCTTTTCACACTATTTAAATTATCTTCATGACCTTCATGAGGTCATTACCTACACAGCTGATGGCTGTGCGTTGTCAAAAGGTTGATAGAATTTATTGCCTTCCATCTGCAGCCATCCCTTTATACTGAGGCACATTGGTCACTATACAGAAAACAGCCTTATTCAGGCGTTTTGGTGAGGCCAGGAACAGAGAAATGACATTGCATCATTAAGTTCAGAAATTAAAGTCCATTACCCTGAACATGTTTACTGTTTCCTGCAGTGCAGAAAACCCAAAAAACACCAAGCACTGTGAAACAGCCTCACCTGGCATGCATACTGGTAGACCTGGACTCGCAGTAGCTCTGCACTCTGCACTCAATTGCACTTCATGTAGAGCCCAAATTATTGCCTCTCAGAGTTCAAGTAGCAAACACACCTCCACGTAAACTGTTTGGAGGAGACTGCATGACTCAAGCTTTTATGACTGAAATGTGAGAAAGAAAGCACCGAGGACGACTGATAACACAAAGCAAACTGCTCGGCTCAAGAAACGCAAGGAAGCAGACCTGCAGAAATCTGGGCTTTGCTCCCGTTGAGTCCAGATTTGAGATTTTTTGGGTTCCAGCCTCCGTGTCTTTGTGATATGCAGAGAGAATGAACGGATGGTGAGGGAATGTGAGAAGCATGGCGGAGGAGGTGTGATAATGCTGCCGGTGACACTGTTGGCCATTTATGTAGAACAACCACAACATTCACAGCGGCTCAGCTTCCCATCTGGTGTCAGTTGGTGGGACCATCATTTGTTTTCCAACAGGACGATGACCCGAAGCACACGTCCACATTCTGTAAGGGCGTCTGACCAACACAGCAATGAAGCGCCTTCACATTCACCCGACCCACACCTGGTTTGTGTTGATCTCTCCCACCATGTGTGCTTTGATCAAAGCAAAGGTAGCTACTATGCGTATTGCATAGTTCCATGTGTTTTTGTATTTGGTATTTATCTAGGATTTAAAAAATTATACAGCAAAGAAAAGCATCGAATGAGTTGTTCTCAGACATTTAACTGGAGCTGTGTGGTGCCATTATTGAATATAATACTTCCTTTTGGGCAACTGCAAATGCTTTATTGGACATTTTATGTTGTACAGTACACCCTGTAGCACGCTGTGCTTCATTCTTTAGCCTAATTTCTGCACAAACCTAAAAACCTCCTCAGTCTTTTTCCCTTCACAGCCTCCATAAATCATACAATGTTTACTTTCTGACACGCCGTGCACTGTTAAGTTGCTCTGTCCAGTCCCAACCCAATAAACCCAGAAACACTGGGGAATGGCAGCTCACATAATGAGAAGCACTGTTTGTATCTTTTCCTCACATTAGGTGGAAGCAGCCACGGACTCTGAATCTGAAAGCAAAGGCTCACGGGAGTACCATTCTGTCGGGATCCAGGTAGAGGATGAAAAGAAAGGGTAAGATAATGGCTTTGGGAATTTCACATAATTTACAAAAAACATCAGGGTTTGATGTTTGATCTCAGTATCACAGAAAATAGCCCCACTGTCAGTGCCATTATTTGTCATTTTGGCGTGTGTACCATCACCCGTGCCTTTAATCTCTTCGCCCCTCAGACGGGGACGGTTCAAACGCTCCAACAGCGTGACTGCAGCTGTGCAGGCTGACCTGGAGTTGGAGGGTTTTCCCACCATGGAGGACAAGGGCCTGCAGTTTGGTGGGGGATTCCAGCGTCACTCAGAGCCCAGCACACCTACCCAGTACGGGGCAGTGCGGACCGTGCGCACCCAGGGGCTCTTCAGCTACCGGGAGGATTATCGTACCCCCGCCGAACCCCCCAGCCCCCGGGAGACCACCAGCGAAACCACCTGGCAGCTAGAACCCCCCACCCCACGGGAGAACGCGACTTCGCCGGGAGAGTCGGGGAGGGCGTCCCCTTCCCTGCGGAGGGATGGGAGCTGGTTCATGCAGTTGCTCCACAATGAAACAAAGAGGATGGAGGGCTGGTGTAAGGAGATGGAGGCGGAAGCTGAAGAGAATGACCTGTCAGAGGAGAGTGAGTGTTTTTCTGGAAGCTTCGTGAATGTCAGGATTGGGCAGAATTAAAAGTTTGCATGTGCTCTGTTTGATATGCTGCGTATGATTCAGTTCTAGGGAAAATCCGAAGTGCAGTGGGAAGCGCTCAGCTGCTCATGTCTCAGAAATTCCAGCAATTCTACTGGCTGTGTCAGCAAAACCTGGTAAGACATGATTATAAATGAGACTTTATTAAAGTCTGTAGGTATTCTATGTGAGCTGGCAAAGAATGAAATAAAACTAATGTGATGGCAGTTTTGTCTACTGTTCACATCATAGCTCAGATGTAGGTCACATTAACCTCTGCAGTGCACAAATTTAAATAACATGACCATCCAAAGTGCACGTGAGCCATCCTACCACATCTGCATTTGAAGGTAAGAGAGAGACATTAGTAGGACGCAGCTACATCAAAGGTGTTAGATTCAAAAATATTGAATGCGCTGTACAATGAACTTTTATCATTAGAAACAGTTCCACACTTTGTTCTTCAACCTTCAGTACACGTTTAATACTTTAGCTGGTGCTAACAAACTGAATCAAACTGCCTGAAAATGTCATTGATTGTGGAAAAGTGCAACATTGAGAATCAATAGCTATTCAGCACATTTATATGTGACCTGAGCATTCTGAAATATAACAATGTGTGTGTGTGTGTGTGTGTGTGTGTGTGTGTGTGTGTGTGTGTGTGTGTGTGTGTGTGAGATGCAGCTTTATCCTGGGAACTGAAGAAGTAAAGGTAGAACCAAGCTTGTATTCAAATGGATCTAATAATCTATCTGATAGATAGATAGATAGATAGATAGATAGATAGATAGATAGATAGATAGATAGATAGATAGATAGATAGATAGATAGATAGATAGATAGATAGATAGATAGATGGATAGATAGATGTTCTTCTACACTATCACAGCCACTAAGTGTACGGCTTGCATCTTACACCCTGCTGTATCCTGGATAGTCTCTGGGGAACCTTTGCACAGACTGTACCTTGCGTCCTCTTGGCTGCGGGAGACTCCTGCCTCTGTGGTTCTGGATCTTAGGGCTTGTTCTTGTGCTGACGTGATCTGAGCCTCTGTGCTGTCCTTTAAGCTGGCCTTTTCTAGCCACTGGTAGGATTTCTTCAGTCAGCCACTTCCTCTGTCTGTCGATGGTACAGATGTAGATGTAGATAGATGGCACAGATACATCCCATGCAGGGGCTTGATCATCCAATCAGCTCTTCCTCCTGTTCCTCATTACCGTCCGTCTCCAGCTGCTTGAGGCTCTCATGGAGCAGCTCTTGTGAATGCTCCGAGTTTCATGCTGTACTGTGGCTCTGACACTCTGTGATCCATGCCCTCCTGTTTTCTGTTGCTCGTGGAGCCTCTGGATGTTGGATTTCGGGTGGAAACCCCCATCCTTTATGAGGGGTTTTCATGTCTTGACATTTGTGGCATCTACTTCCTCCTGTGGGCATCTTATTATTCCTGCTGGTTATCTGATAGCCAGCAGGGCGTATGCATTGATGGCTTAGAGCTTATTCCTACCGTTCAGCTGGCTTCCATCCATGTAGATAGATAGATAGATAGATAGATAGATAGATAGATAGATAGATAGATAGAAAAACCTTGACCATGCCATGAACCCATATGGGATAATATTTCATACACTGGCTTGGTTTGTGAAATGTCCACAAATTAGAAACATAAAAGGATGTCTTATCTTGTTTTATGAGCCCGCTTTTCTTTAACACCTCAATCAACATTTAGGAAGCCTGAATTAAAATGAGAGAGACAAACGGTGTGCACAGAGTGCTTCTCTGGGAGAATTTCCAGGATTTAAAGCACACACAGACACAGCCGAAGCTTAAAACTCACTAAACTCCTTCCAAATCTGCCAGCTCCGAATATTTGAAGCCTTAAGACTTTTGAGACAGTTTGCCGAACATCACAAGCACAGGGGTCAGAATAAAGCCGATGAAGTTCTGAGTCCATCTCTCGGTAATTAGAGATAGCAGGAGTGAATTCTGTTTCTGGCATTCCTCACACGGTGGACACTAATATTTGAAATCTAAGGGTTTTTGGTTTGTTTGTTTGTTTGTTTGTTTGTTTCAAATGACTTGCTTTAATATCATAATACTATACAAATATCAAAGCAGAATGTAGTCCCTATGGAGAGAGGCTATTAGAGTCACAGTAAGCAAAGTATGATTAGCAATACTGTAAGTTTAATCTCAGTCTTTAACAGAAATATCTGTTTGTTATGTTATAACAGATACAACCTTAGGAAAGAGCTGAAGAAGTGATTTTCATGCATATTTTAATGGATTTTAACTTTAATCGCTTAATGAATTTCTACGCTTGGGGCCAAAGATTATATTTTTGAGATCATTTTAGCAACTCCCTGGTGTTTGTTTTGCTAAAATGTATCATCACCACGGAAGAACGACAAGAAACAAAATGAGTTGGGAACTTCAAAACTTAAATAATGAGCTTCAAATGTCACAATGGTTTAGAGCTTGATCATCTCTGGGTGTCGAGTCATAACACAGATGTTTTGTGGACGTTGGTGCACAGTTCATGAAATCCCGGAGCTGAAATAGTTAAAGATGCCAATTCTGCTGGATTTGTACAGACGGAAATATATGAATAAAAAATATGGAATAAAATCCTGAATACGGTGCAGGGTGTGCTGCAGCCATAGCTGTGACAGTGTTGTGTTCCACCACACCATCAAGCCCTGAAATAAAAAAATACAGCCTCCTGAGAGAGCCTGTTTCTAATTGAATTCCTTTGTTGGATTTGGGAATAAAGAAATTTAAATTAAATTAGAATTTGTAATGAACAAAGGTTAATAATATGCACGCATTTAGTTCAAGATCATCAGTCTTTTTTTTTTTTACCCTGCATCAGTTTAAAATCCTCTCATGATAATGCCTCACAGTTACCGGGTCGTGTTTTGCTAAACGTTATTGTCCTAAAGCACAAACCAGTGCACCCGGGTACCCGTGGGTGGCGTTCGACAAACAAAGTCGGCTCCGACTTGTGTTCAAGCGTACGCAGGTTTGATGGTCCTCAGTATTGCTTCCTCATCATGAATAGCCTTCACAAGAAGATTCAGCTTAGAAGGAGCTAATTTACTGAAAGTAAGAGGGACCAGAACACGGTAAATAAGATCCCATGACTCATTAACCTGCAGCAGTTACTGAGACAATGAAGCACCTTTCAGTCAGGTGTTCCTTTCATTTCAGGTATCAAGTGATGAATAAGTCTGCACTGACAAAGTCAGCGTCTTATTTCAAACCTCATTCATGAACAAATGACAGGACTGCTCTCCAGCACAAGCTGTTGCCCTTCGTTTCAATCACAAGTCCCCATACTGCTAGTTCTGAATGTGACAAGGACATCTAGTGGATTGGGGCTGAAGTGCAGTAAGCAGGGTGATGATTGCTCTTGTGCCCGTGTTCTGTAGGACCCCAGTGCCATGCCGCGACCCACCTCTCAGGACCTGGCTGGGTTCTGGGACCTGCTGCAGCTCTCCATCGATGACGTCACCATGAAATTTGACCAGCTGCAGCAGATCAAGAACAACAACTGGAGGCCTGTAGATAGCCCAGAGAAGAAGGTGAGCACTCACCAGTTTTATCAGAAACAGGCTGATTTTTTTTTTACAAAAAAGGTGGAGCAAACAAAAAGTATTTTCTAAAGAACTGCAAAATTACATTTCAATCTTTCCCTCTCCTTTCTAAAGCCACCAGCTCCCGTACCAAAGAAGACAGTTCGACAGAAGAGTGCAATGACAAGGGAGAAATCCCTGGACCTCCCAGATAGGCACCGGCAGGAAGCCCGTCGACGGCTCATGGCAGCCAAGCGGGCGGCCTCCTTCCGGCAGAACTCAGCCTCAGAGCGAGCGGACAGCATCGAGATCTATATTCCAGAGGCTCAGACTAGACTTTGAGAGGATCGGTCAGGGGCTAACGCGTCTCCCTGCGCCCATATTTCAGACAACTTTAAAACTAGCCTTTTTCTAGACTGCTAATCTCTCTACTCTTCCTTTATCCATCTGTCGTCTGATCTTGATAGCCATCCTCAGTGCCCATCGCCAAAACACCACCGGACTGTAGGATGTGCCAAGGCTATGCTCCCATTCCCAGAGCGAGTGTTAGCAGAAATGTATGTCTGACATGAGTCGCTTGGGTTTCTCCTTAGCTCGCTCTCTCATCCAGAGTCCTGGATGGGTACATCTGTAGTTTTTCAGCATTTGCAAAGTGCCATTTAAAAAGTGCAGCTTTGAGAACCTACCAGCAACCAGGCCTGAGCTAAAAAAAAAAAAAAGAGTAAATGAGACATATATATTTATTTCAAGTTGTTCAAAAACAGTTAAAGTTAGTAGCCCTTTTTGATCATTTGAAAATTATCTTATGATTACTTTTGTTTTCTTTTGGGGAATAGGAAGCTAAATATCACTAAATAGTTGTAAGTTCAAGTCTTTGCAAAGTGCCAATGCTTGAAATACCTCAACTCTGTGCATGTGGCACCGGGTTACACATTCAAGGTTATTCAGGCAGCCCTAAATAAGCTCTGGACTGGTCAGTGTTGAAAAATGCAGCTTTCTACCCAATCTGGTTGTAGTCAAACATTCTTCGTGGTCTGGATTGGTAGAAGAATGACATCAGCTCATCAACACGCACATTTCAAACATCTTTCCTATATATCTCATCTACCCGTTGCCAACTTTCAGATATTGACATTTACTTGAAGCTGAAAACATGCAAGTCTTGTGCCAACACGTTCATTATGTCAATGCAGTAGAAACCAATATGAAAGTAACTCCTTAGATTGAAATGTGTAGACAAATGCACTTATGCACTTATTACAGTTCTCTCTATTTCCAAGGGAAATGTACATACCCAAGTTCACAATAGTACTGTTGTATTTTTGAATTGTGAGTGGGATGAATATTCATCGTGTTTTTTCCCCCCTTGGTCTCCACCGTTTCCCGCCCTTTCTTTTGCTTTCGACTACTTTGGATTTGTTGCACACATGCAGTCATTTTGATCGCGCACACACACTCTAAACCGCACAGCCGTCTTTTCATCCAACATACTTCTCTCAGGCCCTTTCAAGTTGCACCCTCGGCCACAGTTAACGAGGAGTGATGGAGAAAAAACATGTCAGAACACAAACAAAATATCTGCACGCTCGCTTCTTTAATCTACAAAGTACTTTGTAATTTTTCCCATTTCTTGAAAAGTTCAGTGCAGTTTGAAGTCTCCCTGAGCAGTGTCACGGCTGACTCCCTTTAGGAAAAGATGGCGAATAATGAAATGAAATTGGGGCGAAGGCTTTTCCAGAGGGATCCAAGCAGCAAGTCTCAAATAGCTAAAACTCTGCAAGAGGCCTGCTGAACAGGAACAGAAAGAACGGGGTATGAAGTGGCTGTGGCTGCGCACAGCGATGCGTGATGTGTCGTGAAAGCATCGCGTGGCGCTTTATACGCCACAATGAGAGCTCGCTAGCTCCCGCTCCTTGTGAAATTTGTGAATGAAGATTTGCACGATCCTAAATTCCACACAAACAAAAGCTAAAGATTACCTATATCTATATATGCAACTGTTACAGAGGTCAGGGGTTTTCAAAGTGTGGTTCGGGGACCTCCGGAGGTCCTCGACTCAAAATAGTTAGATATGGGCACAGTACACAACAAAGCAGCTATTTAAATTAGTGAATGAATAGCTGGTTTAATCCGATCCTGGTCCGTGATGTGAAAATGGATTGCGTTCCTCATAAATTCATTCTGTGCAAAAAGCTCAAATTCTGCTGCTTAATTATGAAACTTTGGTGCCAGTGATTTAGACGTTCTGCTCCACTGTGTTGCTCTCAAATCATTGACCTAAAGACTGAAGTCTATTAGTAAAACCTTTGGGATAATCAACCCACTAAATGGTGCTGCTTTTTATTTAATCAGTACAGTACTAGACAAATAATCAAGTCGAAATAATGCGCTGTCCGCTGAACGGTACATCACTTTAAAAATCTATTTTTATGACTAATTGTGCCAGAGTGCCTGGCTTCATTGTGGGTGGGTTCAGGGATATTAATCATATAATAGCAGTAAAAAAACAAAGTCCATTTCCCTGGATTTGAATAGTGTGTGTGTGTGTGTGTGTGTGCGTGTGTGTGTGTGTGTGCGTGTGTGTGTGTGTGTTGCTGATATGTGAGCGTGGATCTTGTTTTTGTAGCACAACGCTGACCTAATCAGAAAAGAGAGAGTGAATCTAAGGTCTGCGCTTCGTTTTCCTATTACTACCCAGCTGTGGCCTGACCTCCACCCCCCCTGCACCCACACACAAAGATACACACCATCGCCGTGCCATCAGCTGTTTGATAAACTGTATTTTAGATACCTTGACGCAGAACTTGTTGTAGCAAACCTCAGACAGTACAATACAGAGAGCTAAAAAGGTGTTTGCAGTCCAAGAAAATGACCAGGTAACCAAAGTCTGTGATGGAGTGACAGCGTTTCAAACATGCACAACTCAGTCAACCGTGACTGAGTGTTAGCGAGCGCGCGATAAGAAATAATGAAACAAAAAATCATCGCTAGCTCTAATTCTGTTGGGTTTTTCATTGCAGAGGCAGGGAGCTTTAATAGTGTGACAGTGGGTATCTGGAAAGTGTCTGGGCGTGCGATGCCAGGCAGTTGGCAGAGCGGGGACGTTCCCCTGCTGTTGCCACAGTGGCAGACAGACGGGAGAGAGACAGACTCGGGCTGACATATGCTGGCTTAGAGGAGACGAGAGCTCGGCGTCGAGGCCCGAACTGCTGGTGCTGTGTGCTGTTCTGTAGCTGGAAGGCTGCTCATGCGAGCATCGCTAGCCGCTGTGCTGGGTCATTTTTAGCCTCTCTTTGACTAAGCAAAGCAGCTTATGTAAGATTTTGGGTCCTTGGTGAGACCAAGCAAACTGCCTCTAAGGCCCTTCAAAGCTTGTGTTGATAAATGTATTGCTGAATTGTGGCCTGCACTGTGGAACTTCAGCATCAGCACTACATGTATTTGCCTCTGTCAGTTTCTGCTGGGCTGAGGCTGAAACGACCGAGCGGGGCTATGAAAAACGTAGCGTAACCGCCACCTGACTCAGTTTCAAGCATTTCATTCGCACCTTTAAGACGCATTCGCGTAATTTGCAAGGAGGCCTTTTTTTCTAGTCGGACCTTGAACGAACCAGTGCCAGAAGTCACACGGGAGACGGAAATCCTCACACAAAAAAAAGGGCAATAGGGAGACAATTATTAGTAAATTTACAGCTACATTTAGAGATAAGAACTGTGATTTTGCAGAAATCATCACTCCCTTATCACCCCAGAGACTCTCCCTTAGTGGCAGTTTCTAGAACACGACCCAAACCTCTTTGCTCTAATGGCTGGGTTGGGTTTTGTCTCCCAGTGAAAATCATTTTCCATCAGTGGCACTTTTCTTTTTCTTTTGAGGTATGAACACACTCTCACACTCAACAGCTCCGATGCCTCTTTTTTACAGAGCGATCTTGTATTCCCTCGAAGCCGATTGTAGCGCTTGTTCTGTGCTGAATCCTTCTGGATGACGCGTGGCGTGAATCTGATACTGTGAGCGCCAAGGGAGTCTCCTTGTGAGGATGCAGCTGCAGCGGTTTCCTTTAGGTGGCCCACCGAAACCTCGTGTGAACCCCGAGCGTAGACAGCTTCAGCAGTGCTGTATTTAATGCCAGGAGGGCAGCAGTTAACTGCAAATGTCTTTGACTTATCCAGCAAACTGTAAAGTTATTACCACACACAGCCACACACTGGTCATTAGTTTTACGTAATCAAACCATGACTGCCATTGCCGACCTTGTCCCATCTCCAGACATGCCATTTAAGCTTGTATCTACACATTCTGTGGCCTCACTTCTGGTACGACTGTCTATGCGCTTTAAACTCTAGAACCCATGATGTGAAATCTTTCAAGGGGGCTTTTTGGTAATCGTGCCATGGAAAGAGCGTCAGACTCGCTGAGACACAGACTGATACAACACTTCCTAGAACTTGGAATGTGAAACAACTCTATAATTACTAGACAAAATGAAAAAAGGTAGTTGTTTAGCTAAAACTATTTTCATCTCTTGTATATCGTATCTATAGGAAGGATGAATATAATGCCAAATATTCATTATTTGTAAAGAAATATATATATATATATAGATATATATATATATATATACACACACACACACACACACACACACACACACACATTCCTTCCTTAATCTAGGTA
>VVHJ01037801.1:0-27478 GCA_015107715.1 Tylochromis polylepis
GTTGTTTGTGAGAGCGTCTGTGTTGAAGAAGCCACGTCCGAAGTTCACTCTGACACCTCCATCTTTCTAAATGGAGGGACAGTAACTGTGTGTGTGTGTGTGTAAGCATGTAAAAACTGCAGATAGTAAGATTAGCAGTAACAGTATTTTGTCTCTATCCGCCACTGTAGAAATTCATCTCATGTAAACAATAACGTGGTGCACAGTGTGACGTCAAAAAAGGCGCACACCTTTGATGCTGCGCGACTAAATCTCCGTTTTCCTCCGCCACACGTAAACGCAAAAACTGAGTTTTCAAAAATCTCCACCCTGGCAGGAGTTTTTGAAAATCTCAGTTTTCAGTGACCCAAAATGCCGTTTACGTGTGGACGAAAGGCCCAAACGCATAGAAAAGCTGCGTTTTCAAAAATACCCGTGTTCGTGTGGACGTAGCCTGAAACGCTGTGGTGAAAAATTAACAGAGCTTTGCATAAATTGCTGTCAGCAAACCTCAACGACCTGAAGCGACGCTGTAAAGAAGAGCAGGTCAAAACTCCTCCACAGCGATGTGAGAGAATGACAGTCTTAAAGAAAATGATTACTTCAACTTATTGGTGCTAAAGTTTGTTCTACAAGCTCCTGAATGCTGTGCTGTACGTAGTTTTTCAAAGGACTGCAAACGCCTCACGTGCTGACAACATGTGATTACTTATTTTAATTGATTTTCTTCATTTTAACTTATATTTTGCATTTATCCCCCATTTTATTGTTTTTAGTTTATAAGTATTTTAATTTTTATTCATCAATCTCATTTTTCTCACAAAGCTTTTTAATTTGATTTTCTTTATTAGCATTTCATCCACTTTCTAATTGTTCTCGAATTAATTTCATGTACTCTACAATTTTAACTTAATTTCTTTGACGTTTTGTGTTTTTAATTTGAATTTCGTGTCACTGCTGATTATTTTGTGTCATCACTGTTTCTTCTGCCAGACATCTGTGTGAAAGGTGCCTTACAAATAAAGTTTGGATCAGAGAGAGGCTTTCCATCACAGCAGCCCACTGAGCCTCAGCCAGTGGGCTGCTGTGTTTTAACCTTTTTTTAAATAAAGATACAAACGTTCACCAGCGCAGCCGCTCCCATTAACAGTCATGTACGCACGAACCGGGCAGGCCAAATCATTCACAGCTGAATGTGAACAATGTCACATACCATGCGGTGTCTTCTCACTCTGGTGATTAATGTTAGGGTGTTTTCACACCTCTGCAGTGTTTAGTCTGTTTAAATCAAACTCTGGCTCGTTTTCCCTCTCGGTGCAGTTCATTTGTGCAGATGTGAACACTGTACCGAGACCACCTCCTCCAAAGGGTCTCGGTACAGTTCCAAACGCACTCCAGAGCGGTTCGTTTATGGTGTGAACGTGAGCCGACGCCGATCCGAACCAACTACCAAGTGTGTGTTTGAGCTAAAACACGTCCTGCAGCCTTGTGTGCTTCGTATTCTCTGCAGGACGGTCCTATAGCTGTGCTCAGGTCAGTGCGGGCTAGCAACTAGCAGTGACATGAATGTGAATTCTCCATTTTCCTCACACAGCATCTTCTTTCTGTATTTACTTTAGTTGCTCCCACACCAGATGCATCAGGCCAATGAGCGGACTGAGTAGCGTTGTTTGTAGTGATGCATTCTGGTCTGCTTGGACTTCACTTGAATTTTTCTTTGCGTGAAAACAAACCAAACCGTGAGGGAAAAGCTACAAGTTTACAAACTCATCAGCTGATTCGGACCAGAGGAAACGAACTAAAGGTGTGAAATCGCCCTGAGCGTGTTTCTGCATCCTAACATCTCTCCCTGTTTGTGTCCGTTTGTGGTCTGAACTCACCATCTTGTTCCTCTGAGATCGTTTCTTCTCTGCTTTCCTCTTCCCTCCCTCTCCCTGCGTCCCCGGCTGAGACTGAGGGGAGAAAAACAAACATTAGAAACATTAAAAATGCAAAACTAAAACAAGAAACAGCATGAGCATGAAGAATTAAATCCAAGCTCTCATCCTTCCCAGAGCATCGTGTATCAGCCTCTGAGGAACTCAGAGGAACATTTTAAGTGTTCGTCACCGATACAGAGCCAACAGCAGCTCTGATTCACCGGCTTTCACGTTTCCAAACAGCGAGCCTGGAGCTCATTAAACATTTTTACTATATGGACCGCTTTCTCTGTATTCCATAAATGTACTATTCCCCGAGTCCACATCAATACTCCGATAAAGAAACACAACACTGAGGAAAGTGAAGGAAAGCAAACGAAGCGGTGAAACAGTGAAAATAGTGTCTATAAACTTGAGTAACACTCCTGACTGGCAGCCAGAGGTGAGCGAGGTGGAAAACGTATCTTCAAATAAACATAAAATCCTCAGCAAACTACGATATGATTTGGCACCTGCATGCTCCGCGACAGGTCTGAATCCATGTCGGCTTCCGTTTCTTCAGCTTACAGGTGAGTTTCACGTCTTCTGCTGACCTTGCTGAGTTACTATCATCTGTAGGAGACTTTGATTTGTTCTGCTTTGATTTGCTGTTGAGGTTTTCGTAACCACCAGCGGCCACGTTTAGTAACACGCTGCATCAGCGCAAACAAAAACAAGGTACTGCTGGTATTTAAAAGACAGCACAGCGACATGATCACGTGTGAGAGGCGGGCACTCGGAGTTTCATATGCATGTCTGGGAGTTTCTCTGTAGGCTCCTCTTGTTGGTGTTTTTCTTTACTGTTAATACTATTCACATGTGTAACACCGCAATGCCAGAGCTGACAGGCGGGGGGGGAGCAGAAGCAGTACAGAAAAGAAAAAAGGGGAAAAAATAGAAGAAAAATAAAATCAAAGTGCAGAGGAGAATATTTAAATCACACACCAACTGATTTATTAACGTTTGCGACACGCAGTTTGTGGCCAACTGTACTATGTAATATAAAAAGAAAAGAAAAAAGTCTCATGTCTCATGTTTTTGCCCTCAATATTGAAATGAACTGACCACGTCTGCGTTCAGCCGTAAAACTGACCACACCTCTCAGCGCTATCTGGGAATCGTGCTCACACGCTTATTTGCCCCGGTCAGTGAATCTGGCCCCAGACGTTTAAGCATCAGCTCGCCGCCTTTTTGAAAGGGTTGACTGATCAAACCTTTGGACCCGAGTAAAGCCGGGCCGGTCCAGCCTCAGCAGGACGCTCGGGTCGATCTGGACGCATCATGAAGTCAGCCTCATGTGAACTCACGCCGAGTGCGGGGAAGCTGTGCTCGTCTCTGAGCTGGATCTCCACCAACGCCACGTTCCTCTCCTCCTCCTCTTTGGCCAATCGCTGCTCCTCTGTCAGGCCGAACGCCACCTCCGGCGTGCCCACGGACTTCCTGTAGAAAGACGCAGAAAAACAGAAAAACTTTATTTATGCAAAAAAGCAACATCAGATGGCATGAAATAGAAAGAGTCCATAAAAGAAATAAAAACAAAATAAAAGCAACAACAGCAGCAAAAAATGAGAAGAACCACAAAAAAATAATCATGGAGCTCAAAAACAGACCAGTTAATGATAAATTCAAATGATAATTTATAAAAACAACAGAGGAAGAATATGAAGGAGGAGCATGAACAGATAGACGGGATTGCTTCGGTGTGAGTTTTTGGGTGAGCTGTCCCTTTAAGAGGTCATGTGATCCAGCACTGATGCATACAAACAGAGACGACACACCCGTTCAAACCAAACTCTGACCTGCTGGTTTTGGCCCCGCCCTGCTCCTCTACGGTGGCCTGCGGGGGCCAGGAGTGTTGCTTCAGCACGCGGCCGCCTGAGCCTGGCGCCGCTGCCTGAGAACCCGAGGACGATGATGAGGCGACAGACTTCCCCCTTCCTCGGCCTTTCCCCCGCTCCTCCCACTCTGAAGGAGAAAGAGAGTTTCCACAGACTGTACCAGTGCAATAAATCCGTAACACACACATGTGTGTGTGTGTGTTCACCTCCTCCGTGCCCGTTGCTGAGCCTCTTGTCACGGTTGCCCACCTTGCTCCACCCACTGTCATCGCTGGGAGGGCGGAGACTCCACAGAGGCACCTGTCTTCACGCACAAACACACAAAACAACACTCGTCACGTCTGTGCGACCTCCGCGACACTGAGCGTGAGCGTGCCGTTAGTGTGACTTACTTCCTGCCCAGATCTTCTATGTTAACAGTCACTAGCTGGCTATTGGCCGACACCTCCTTGATGACGGCGTTGTAGAGCCGACCGCTTCCCTCGAGACGAACCTGCAGGTGGCACACAAACAGTGTGAAAAATGCACTTGAGGAGGATTGATCCAACACACACACACACACACACGCACACGCACACACACACCTGGCAGCGGTCTCCTACAGTGAACTGCATCCCAGCAGCGATGCAGTAATCCATCTTCTGTTGGGCTGAAAGAAAAAAAGAAAAATTGAAACATGAAACATTCACTTTTTCACAGTTTTACCTTTCTTCGAAAAATCATCTTCAGATCACTTTGAGTCCAGAAAGTGTTCAAAGTTCCCCCTCAGATCTTTTATTCCCGGCCTGATGTCTGTTTTCAATCATCCTACAAAATCCAAAAACACGGCTGTTTGTCACACTTTCAGCTTCTGCACCACCTGCAACACCGCCACCGTTTTGCATATTTAAACACACAAGTCATCACATCCAGCTGCTGCTGCCTGCCAGCAACAGCTGTGTCCAGCTAAGTGGAGCACCGGTCCTCCGCTTTAACGATCAGTCTGAGCACAGACAGACTGTGGTCAGATGACGCCACATCGCCGAGTGGGGACGGCGCTCAGAGCCAGAGATATTAGAGTTTTGGTTTTCTTTCACTTAGGCTTTTTGCTTTAAACTCACTTTACTGTCCGCTGGTTTCCAGACTGAATTTCCTTGTTTTAGTTTAGTTTTTATTGTTTTAAAATGTTTCGTTTATTAGTTTCAATGTTACGGCTTAAAATGACACGAAATCCTGAATTTTTCAGATGGAAACTTGTCATGGACTATATGCATAAACTGAAAATTGTGTGTTTTTCCAGAAAATTTGTCCTCAAAATATGCACTACAAAAACCAGATAAATAAATAAAAAATACTGGCTGGTGCCAGTGGTCCCAGTCGTTCTCCTAGTAGATATTAAAGTCGTACATCGCCTCGTTTGAGAAACTGCATTTGCAAGTTTCTGACACTTCTGCCCTCAGCGGGATTCACGCCTCGTTCTCGCGTTATTGCATTCACAAACTCGGGCGTCCACGCCACCTGCTGGCCCGCTGGGGTGACGACATTACCCGATCGGCCTTTTAGGGGTAAAAAAATGCAGTCAACATCGACCTCTGATGAGCTGTGAGGAAGTTTGAACTCTTGTTGGTGAAGAAATTGTTTCAGAGAGCCAGCTGACCCGGACTTGTTGCCAAATCAGCGCTCTGATTGGTCAGAGCTGTTTATTCGTATGTGAAAAAAGATTAGAGCTTGGTCCGAAAAAATAAATGCCTCAAATCTGTCCAGCGAACTGATGCAGTCAGTGTGAACAGCTGCAGTTAAGATCAGGAGAGTCTGAAAATGATTTTAACGCACGAAACATTCACACTAATTTCACATGTGTGAAGGCGTTTAGTTTACGCCTTTTAATCACTGATGTATGGAGGACATAATCCAAAAGTCAGTAGAAGATTATCAAAGAAGCACAACCTCCAGTGAGTGACAGCTTTTATAAGCATTGTTAGCATAACTAGCGCTTCACTGCAGGTTTTTAGCCTCAGGTGTTTTTCCATCCTTTGGAATTCTCAGGAAGCTGGAACATCCCAACAGAATTCCATTGGTGTGCAGAGAGTTAAATGCAAAGTCGATGACAGAAAGTCCTCCCAAATGCTCGACTGTGTAATAAAGTGTCCCAGTGGATGATTGCAGTGAGTCAGCACTGATATTTAAAGTCTGAGTTAAAGTTTAATGAATGTAAAACCGTCTCCTTTGAGTCTGTATTTATACATAACGTGTTTGTGACCTCTGCAGCGGTGCGCTGACAGGGTTTCCCAGCATTCATCCAGCACCGCAGTAACACCTGAGAAACCTGAAACGCTTCCTGCGGTCAGCTTTCTGTGGTTTCAGTGGGAGCTTACTACACAGTTACCAGCACTAACTCAGGTGTGATGCACTAGCACAGGTACACATCATGCGCTCCCAGCATTCCAACAGCGGCGTCCCCGCAACACCACAGGAACCAGTATCTGTCAGCTTCTCTCCTCTCTCCGCTCACATCGACTCGCTTTCAACAATTCACAACTACGCTGTCCTCGTGTCTGCTTTTGTCAGCCGACTGTAGGAAACAGTGTCACCAACATGGCCCATTATAACCAGTGCAAACCAGCCTTTACTTGTAAGCTATCTTCCAGTCTGCTTCTCTTAAGTCACCCCTCCAAGGAGCCGGACTTTCTTATAATTTATTGAAGTGTTTCTGACCAATACGTGACCGTCAGACTCCTGACTGCTGCTTACAGCTGTCACATTTCTCCTGTGCAATAATGCTGCGTACCACACACCCCCATCCCACACACACGTGTAAATACAAGAATGTGTATTTACTTCTTTTATCTTATTCATCTATTTCCTCTACTTTTTTCTTCTTACTTTTTAGACTCATGTTGCTCTAGTTATTTGTATCTTGTGAAAATTTTCATCTCAACAAACACATTTCATCAGAACGTTGACCCCGTGTTAATTTACGACAAAACTGATACTGAAGCATGTCGTTTCTTTGGACATTGCCCTTGGATCTGACTACTTTCAGACGCATGCTTTATTTGTTTGTTAACACTGTGTGTGTGTTTGTGTGTGTGTGTGTGTGTGTGTGTGTGTGTGTGTGTCTGGGTGTGTCACCTCTCTTGGACTTGTGCCAGACATCGTACTCCACATTTCTGAGCAATGTTGGGTTCAAAGATCGCTTCACCCTCTGAGGCAGCCCACGCCCACGGCCCTGTTACACACACACACACACACACACACACACACACACACACACACACACACACACACTATTCAGTGACAGTACTACCCAGTGTGGTAGTTATAAAGCATGTGTTTTATGAATGTTACCCTGTAGCTTTGGTTGTGCTTTGTGGAAGTGGAGCTGGTTCCATTTTCCACCCTAAGCCATAAAAACAGATATCATGAGATTATTACAGCCTTAAAGTTTTATCGTGTTTGATAAAAGGAACCGAGAACATTTAAAAAGGAAAATAAAGTGCCAAATAAGTAGGTAATCGGTTTTTAATATATAAAAATAAATGAATAACAATGAGGAAATTAAGTAAACAAAAAACAGCAGCCTGTGAATTTACTGCCAGTAAATAAAAGAGAAACTAAACATGCTGGATTTTGGCGCTGAAACAAGACTCGTTCCTCTTCACAGTAAAAGTTATCGTGCAGGTGAGTAAACCGTAATCCTACCACAGCGCCTCGTCTACATCCAGGTCAGAATCGTCGCTGCTGGCGCAGGCGGGCATGCAGTCGTCGCTCAGGAGGTCGGCGGGTCGGCCGACCCGCTGACAGGAACCCAAATAGCTGCGGTCCACCTTAAACACGCCTTCGTACAGCAGCTCGTACAGCACGGCTGCAGGAGAATCACACAGAGACTCAGACTGGGATTTTTTCTGGGGTTGGGCTGTGTTTGTATGACACACAGGAGGTCTAATTATAGACTGAAGTCAAGCTTTTGATAAGAGGCGAGACAGAAATTCAATATTTGAACTAAAAAAAAGTTTCATCCAGTTTGTCAATTGGTAACCCACGCTCTGTGGGCTCTTTCAGTTTCATTAAACTGTGTGGGCTGTATTTAACAGTCATAAGTGGATGGATTGATTATGATGAACAATGACATAATAATAAAAGACTGTCACGTTGGGCAAGCCTCTACTTTGACTGTCATCTGTTTAACAAAGCATCAGACCCCTACTATGAAGATAAGCCTGTAAAGCATCTACCAACCAAATGGTTGAAAGACCAATCTGTTCCTTCGGTCCAGTCGAAGTTTCCTGAACCCCCACGTTGTGATTGTGTTGTAATGTTAGATCAAGTGCTGTATGAATGTGTGTCTGTCACAGGGTGAATGAAGTGAATCAGTCTGTAGTACAGAAAATGTTTTGAGTGTCAAACTGAGCAGAAAGCTGCTTTCCTCTTTACGGACTGAGTTTAACTGCAAAGTGTCGTTTTTGTCGGGTGGCTGATCTTCAGAAACCCAGAATTACACCACAGCAGGGGTCTCAAACTTAAATGAGCTGTGGGCCACTGCTGGCACTGTCGTCTGACGTGAGGGCCACTTTAGTGTTCAAGTAGTACAAAAAAAACAAACAGCAAAACACCCACTAATATTTCCTAAAATGCAGTGTTTTGTTTGCTTGTTTTTTTTGTTTTTTTTATTTCAAATATTGTATAAAAAGACAAAACCGCAAATGTGAAAGCAATTTTTTTCCCCTCACTCTTAGCTGACTGAAGCCTTTCATTGAACTACCAAATAAACACATTGGTACCATCTGTCTGGCCAGACACGTGGCAGCACTTCTGCTATCATTGTGTTCATATTTAACAAAATAAAAATGCAGACAGAAGTGTACGCATCGGTTTTTGACTGCTAGTGAAAACTGTTTTCTTTCTTCTCACTGAACTAACACAGCCTCAACATGTTTATACTCTCTGCTCATACTGCCTTCGTATTAAATAAGTTTTTGCTTTTTAAAGAACTTATTTTAACATTGCACTCAACAACAAACGAATCCTCTCTAACAAAAAAATAACTTCAAGGCCAAATTGCATTATATTTCTTCACGTCACTACACAGGCCGTGAGTTTGAGACCCCTGCGCTACAGGAAACGACACTACAAGCTTACGTTACATCAAATTAAGTCGCAGTAATTAAACGACAGCTATTGTTAGAGACATCAGTGATAAACGCTGGACACACAGCAGCATGAATGTGGATGTGCTCTGAGAGGCTTTCCAGGATGTCCTGTGATTGCTCACCTTTAGCAGTTAAGACAAAACCAGTTTGTGCAGCGTGGTTAATGACTCACGCTGCTCCTCTTGCACGCTGACTAAGGGAAGTGTTACGATTATGTGAGCTCAAAGGAAAACCCTGCAGACTCCTCGGTGTGCCACAGCTTTACACTAAGTGGTGTTTAGTTTACAATTCGGTGTCTTTTCTCTCATTTTCTCTGGCGTGTGCCCACATTTTGATTTATGTTCTCATCTGTTTGTCATGAATTCACTGAGATTATCACCATCAGTTAAACTCTTTTCTGGTCTTCTTGTTTTACAAACAAATGAAATCACAGACACTCACACTGGCAGAGCGCGGTGTTCTTGATCCGGCTGATGGGATAAACGCTGTCATAGTGATTCCCGTTCAGGAAGCACAACTGCACCTGAAAGAGGCAAACAAAGTTTCAGCTTCAGTAAATAAATGAGTGGAAATTGAAGCAAGAAGAGCCTGAAAGGCTTCAGGATGCACCCATCTTTTTTTTTTTCTCCTGCTTTAAAATGTCCGGTAAATACAAAATAACGAGCTGTGTTGTTTGAAGAATCGCTGTTATCGTCTCAAAGCTTCCACCTGACAGCTTGTTGTATTTTCTGAAAGTTTTCCTCTAACAGGAAATGCAAATCATGTCTCTAACTAAACGCACGGCCGGACGCGTCCGTCTCACCTTGTCCTTGAAGTTGTTGCCTGTGATGTTGACGGCTGGCTTGCCGGGCTCCTGGAAGATCAGAAAATCCCTCCTGCAGGAAGAGATCAAAAGAGACGGAGAGAGAGAGGAGAGGAGGATGAAACGAGGGAACGCAGCGAGGATGACGAAGCTTTGGTGACTCATCGTTTTCACCATCTGATGCTAAACTCGGGGGCAGGGACGCAGATTCCTCCGACTGCAAATGAGGACGAGCTTCCACACGTTTGGACGCAGAGAGTCGAAGCTGTCACACCTCGGATGATTTCACCGCCACCTCGGGATGCTGCTTCATATCCGATTGACATGAGCATTCCCGACTGTTTGTCCTTTAAAGCCTAACTCAGGGTTTAAGTGTCGCTGCTGTGACAGTGGTCGTTCCCGACTTGTCAAGACCCCCGAACCTCGTTCACAAACATTTCACAAGCAAATCTGGGCTCCTCTGCATTTTCTCACCTGATCATCGTCAAACTCTGTGAATGTCTCAGGCTGTGCGTCCAAACAAATGATGAAGGTCCGGGTTGTCTTCAAAAACTTAAATGCACATCTTTAAACTAAATAAATGCTATTTGTCTCGTTATGTGCAGCTGGTATGAAAGTGAAAATCTTTGGTGACTTCCTTCTTCAGTTATCGCAAGATTTTCAGAAAACCTGACCTTTGACCTTGAGGTCGATGTCACCGAGATAGAAACTCGTCCAAGACTTTTTGTAGACACAAACTTGGGTGTCGTGACGACAATAACCCATCAGTCTTTTACAGCTGAGGGGGAAAAACACAAATATAATCTGTCCATTTTCTTCTGCCCATTTGGGGCTGATTTTCATCAGGTTTAGCTTCTGGAGTCAACAACGCATCATCAAAACCTTCTCAAAGTAAATGTGGCGCCTCTTTACAGCCACAGACAACGAGTTACGACCATTTCCATCAAAATCATCCGAGCCGTGGCAGTACAGTGCCACTAGGATCATTGCACACATCGCTATTGGAGCTTAGAAACTGCACTGCTATATTATCAAAAACACCTCACGTGTCATTGGTCCTCTGTTCAAAGACCTGCACCAATGAAACCAGAGGAAGGAAGCTCTGAGCAGCACGCTCTCAAAGAGACCTGAGTTTGAAACCTGAATGCTGACAGCGGGGATTTTAGCTTCTAAAAACCATAAATGTCTCATAAATTAGTGATTATTGTTACTACGTGAATAAAATATCCAAGTATCACACACACACACACACACACACACACAGGCCACTTTATTAGATACACCTTGTTAGTGCCAGGTTGGGCCCCTGTTTGCCTTAATTCTTTGAGGGTCAAAAGGGTGCTGGAAACATTCCTCAGAGATTTTGCTTCATATTGACATGGCAGCATCACACAGTTACTGCAGAGTTTTCAGCTGCACGTGTAAATCTCCGATTCTACCACATCCTAAAGGTCCTCTATTGGAGGTCTGGTGGCTGTGGAGGCCAGTAAATATAATAAACTGGTTCAAGAAGAAGAGGGGAAACTGAGACTCATCAGGTCAGACAACAGTCTACTGTCCAATTTAACTCAGCCAGTGTGAATTTCAGCCTCAGCTTCCTGTTCATAGCTGGGAGGAGATACACCCAGTGTGCTCTTCTGCTGCTTCAAGGTTTAACGTGTTGTGCATTCAGAGGTGCTCTTCTGCATACCTTGGTTGGAATGAGTGCTTATTTGGGTTACTGTTGCCTTCCTATCAGCGTGAAGCCCTCTGGCCATTCTCCTCCTAAATCTGACATTAACAAGGCGTTCCCTGGATATTCCGTCATTCTTGGATTATTCTCTGTAAACCGCAGAGATGGTCCTGCGGGAAAATCCCAGCAGATCAGCAGCTGATCAACCATGCTACATTCAAAGTCACTTAAATCACCTTTCTTCCTCATTCTGATGCTCAGACTGAACTTCATCAGGTCGTCTTCACCATTTCTCCATACATAAATGGTCTGAGCTGCTGTCATGTGATTGGCTGATCAGACAGTCGTGTTAACGAGCAATTAAACAGGTATACCTAATGAAGTGGCCAGTGAGCATAAAGCTTTATTACCCATGGTGAATAAATAAATAAATCTCAAACACTGGGAGATCCCAGTAGGCTTTCTGTCATGTTAAAGCCCAGCTCTCTGTTCAAAGACCTCTGATCTCACTCACTTGTACATGGCGGCCAGCGCGTTGATCTCCACCTCTCCCACCCAATGCTGGAAAACAGAGAAAACTTTATGAGCTTTCATATTAAAATGACCGAGTATGTGAGAAAAATAAGAGCGTGTGGTGTTTTTACCTGTGGATCCTGAAGCTTGCACAAGTAATCCTCAAAGTCACCTTCAATAAACTGCAACACAAAAAAGCATCAGGGATTTTTTTAGGCATTTTTTTCCCCTCAGCTCTCCCAGTTATAAAGAAAATCATGATGTCTGAGGCTGAAAATGAAGCCAAAATAAAACCGACACTTCCCCTAAAGGACACGCGAGTCCGTCCCCACAGACTCCCGTGTTACCATGTTTAACTCTGCAGCAGAAATAAACATGTTTACAGCCAACCAGGCCACACAAAACCTAAAACAGCGCAGCCAGAGATAAATGAATTTAGTTTCAGTTTAGCCAATAACATGGTGTCAAAAAATATTTTTAAAAATGAATTTAAAGAAAATCTAATGAATCAAACTGTACTTCCTCCATGAAGATATTTAAGGCGTAAACAAGTGAAAACAAACAAACACACACAAAAGAAATTTAAGTATTTAAGTGAAAAGGGACCTAAAACATTTCCACTCCTTCAGGAAGTGAAGACAGCAACATGACAGGTGGAGCTTTAATGCTGCTGATCCACCTCTACGCCCCAGTCTGACACCAGCTCACAGCTCCTGCTCTGCCAGCTGCCCAAAAGGCACCCTGGGAAATGTAGTAAAGCCCTGCAGCAGAGCGAGTTTATCACTGCTATTAAAACAAAAACACCAGCAGCAGCTTTTGCTTTCATTTCCTCCTCATGTGTCACTCACGGAGTGAAAACCTGCAGAGTCACTCATGTGTGATCTGTGATTCACAGAAGAGTAAATCGACTCCTCGACAGCGGTTTGAGGGTCCAAAAATCTGCTCTCAGACAGGAAACATTTGAACTTTTTCTGTCTCACATTTGGTGTGAACTCACCAACTTTCAGTTCTCAGCTGTTGAGCACAAAAACATGACATTTAAAAATTAAAAAAGAAAAACTGGTAGTTTATATTATTTATCGACTAAACTAAGCACCGATTAGTGTGGAAAATAACCTGTGTGATCATGATTACCTGCAGCGCTGTTTTCATGCATTAAAACGAGACCGAAAGCTCAAGCTTTCACACGTTTTCTGCTATAAATAGAGAAGTTGCGGCGCGTGTGTGAGCCAAAACAAGCTTCGTTTCTCAACTTGCAATGTTAAGCCACAGGGTGACGTCATTACAGAGAACTAAAGCTAAAACTAAACAAATGAAAAGGAAAAAAACTGTTTTAAAATCATTTAACTTCCATTTTTATTCATGTTTTTACTTGTCGTACTTTCTGGACCGATGATTTAACTCGACTGCACTTGAATAACAGCTCTTTAAGAGGAAAAACTAACCCTAAAAAACCCAGAAAGATTAACATTTTTGTCAGCGCGGTCACATTTGTCAGCACAAACAGTGTCGGGAGGCTTCGCTACGTGTGCTTATTGAGACTCGGGACGCATTTGTTTTGATTTATTGCAAAGTCCCTGACAACAACGAGCCACACCGTCATGAAGATAAATTACAACTGAACGTCTCTGAACAGGTGAAAAAAAACTTTAATAACTTTTACTAAACTTACATATAGTTACAAAAGCTTTAATACATTATAACAATATAATGACTTCTCAATAACAGGTGGAGAACGCAAACGCCTGTTTGGTGAAAATTATTTTAATTATAAAACAGGTTCAAATTCTCAGTGCTGAGCAAACGTGATGTAAGCACCTGTTACATCTATATTTACTATTCATGGAATTTATCAGTTAGAAGTGTCGGAGCTCACACAGGGGATGTTTACGCCTCCCAGGATTAATTATAATTAATTATAACAAAACTGAGCCGCCTGATTGAAGTAAATGGAAGTGTTTAATATGGAGGACGTGTTCTGAGAAAAAAAACACTTTATATTTTATTTATATATAATGTTTAAAAATCACCTTTGTACGGATGTTGTGTGTAGTAAGTATGAACGTGTCACCATCTGAATTTATACTCACTGGCCACTTCATTAAGTACACCTGTTCACCTGCTTGTTAACGCAGTTATCGAGTCAGCTGATCACATGACAGCAGCTCAGTGCATATAGGCATGTACACATGGTCAAGATCACCTGCTGAAGTTCAATCTGAGCCCAAGAATGGGATAAGAAAGGGGATTTAAGTGACTTTGAATGCAGCATGGTTGTTGGTCTGAGTATTTCAGAAGCTGCTGATCTGCTGGGATTTTTCAGCACGACCATCTCTATGGTTTCATGGTCCGAAGAAAAAAACAAAAACAGAAAATATCCAGTGAGCGGTAGGTCTCTGGGTGAAAATGCCTTGATGATGTCACAGGAGAATGGCCAGCCTGCTTCACGCTGATAGGAAGGCAACAGCAACTCAAATGACACCCGTTACAACCAAGGTATGGAGAAGAGCATCTCTGTACGCACAACACATGAAACCCTAAAGCAGCAGAAGGGCACACCGGGTGTCACTCCTGTCAGCTAAGAGCAGGAAACTGAGGCTACAATTAACACGGGCTCACCAAAATTGGTCAGCAGAGGATTGGAAAAATGTTACCTGATCTAATGTATGTCTTGATTTCTGCTGCAACATTTAGATAGTGGGGTCAGTGGTGTAAAAGCATGAAAGCATGGCTCCATCCTGACTTGTATCTGTGGGTCAGGATGCTGGTGATGTAATGCTGTGGGGGGAATATTTTCTCAACACACTTTGGTCCCTTAGTTTAAACACCACAGCCTACTTGAGTATTGTTGCTGACCATGTCCATCCCTTTACGACCACAGTGTATACTTATGCACCATGTCACAAAGCTTAAATCAACTAGATTGGCTTCTTGAACAAGACAGTGAGTTTATTGTAAACAGATGGCCTCCACAAATCTCAATCCAGTAGAGCACCTTTGTGATGCGGTCGAACAGGAAATTAGCAGCAGCTGCTATCATGTCAACCTGAACCAAAATCTCTGAGGAATGTTTCCTGCTCTTAGTTGAATCTGTGCCACAAAGAATTAAAGCAGCTCTGACGGCAAAAGGGGATCCAACCCTGTACTACCAAGGTGTACCCAATAAAGCAGCCAGTAAGTGTATACATGGGTAAATGTACGGATAAAGAACTGAAATTGTACGTAATGTACAAAAATATACACTGCGTCCAACCTATACGATATACTGACTCTCAATTCTGTGGTTTTTGATGTCTTTTCATAAGTATGAGTACAGTTATTGAAGTTTTACCCTTTGACTTTCACTTTGGTTTCCAGGGCAGTTTGCATGTTTCAGTTTAGTTTCACTAGTGTCAGTGTTAGTTGTAGTCGTTTTTTTATTGTCATCATGTGGTTGTCATTTTCCAGGGGCAGATTTAAGAAGCTTACAAAAGATATTACAATAAAAATACAACATCTCATGTCACGTGGACATCCCAGTGTCAATAAACATCAACACAGCCTCCCGATGACTACTGGGTTAACAAATTTGCTTAAACCAATTATCCTGTTTATTATTTCCCTTTGGTTACTTTTCAAATGACACAATATGGTTTCAGTTTCTTCTTCTTTTTTTTAGAAACATTTTCTCCTCATTTCTATAAACTCTAATTCTGTAAATGAAAAAATGAAGCATCAAACAAATTCTTCCCTGGCAGGTATTTTTACCACAAAGCTGCACTCTAGCTCGAAAAGTAAACCCCCTTTGCTCTCCCGTGATGTTGTTTTATTCTGGTGACACTGTACATACCGCCTCATAGGTGTCTCTGTTCTGCTTCAGAAACTCCACACACTTCGCCCTGACTTTAGTATGAAGGCTTTGGCAATGCAGCACCTACACAGGAGGGGTCAAATGTCAACAATAAACACAAACAGACACACTTAATATAGATATTCTCACATATAGATGATATTTTGTAAATATTATATTTACAATTCGTTAAGAAGTTGTAAACAGCTGACCTTTGCAGTCAGAAGGCTAGTAGAAGACACTTTTGCGTAAACACGCCGGAAGTACGATTAAAAAAAGCCGCAATTAAAATTTTTTTCATGATTTAAAGTTTATTCATTTGTACATGTAGCTTTGAGTCTACGCTGAAACCAGAGTTTGTGGGCATAACTTTTGTTCGGCTAACATTAAGACACCGCAGCAGCACAACAAACAGAGCAAGCCCAGCTTCTCACCTGTGCTAAGCTAAAAAACTTACTAAACGTTAGCATTTTCTGTAGTTTTCCTGCTTTACCTGCTCGGCGACAGCCCGAAACAAACAGGACCCGTCTTTGGCTATCTTCTTCCGATGCAAACCGATCGATTTCAAGTAGTCATCCATTAATTTCTCGACGCCCCTCTCGTCAATACTCTGCATGCTTCCGCCGCCGTCCATGCTAGCAAGGGGGCTAGCCGCTAAAGATACCTGCTTGTTTTGCACGTTATGCGGGGCGAAACTTTGCGCTAAAAGTTGTCAATATCGCCACCAAAGAGAGTTACATAACGACATATATGAGCTAAAATGAGTTCGCGTCAGCAGTGACAGCGTGCAGTTTCGTTTTCCTAGAAGCCCGGTTCATCCCGCTGACAGAATCCCAGCTTCAGAAAGTGAAAGTCAACTTTAGCTCGCACGGTTAGCACGCAGGCTAACAGCTAACAACACGCCCCCTTCACTGTCAAACTCGAACGGAACAGTTTCTGCAAAGTAAAAGCCTCAATTTGTCAATAACACTCGATTTATTCATCGTGAAATTAACTCTAAGAATCCTCGGTATAAAAAATATGTTACTGAAGTAATGAATTTAATAATAGTACATTATTTAATAATAGTACAATACTAAAACACAATAAAAAGTTCTGGTCACAGTTTTTCTGACATAATTAATCATAAAATAAAAGCTTCCGACAGTTAAAGCTATCAAAATAAAAGCAAACTTCGAACCTCAGGATACGTTTATGGAAAAATAATTAATAAAATAAATAAACAAAATAGATACAAATTAAATGAAATAAAAATGTCAAACAACAACGACAATAATAATAATAACAATAATAATAATAATAATAAATTAATTAAATAATTAAAATATAAATATAAATAAAACCTCTTTTTTATAAATTAAAAAGAAAACAGGCATAAATTTAAGATTTTCCTTTAAATCCTGCAAATTTTTTTTCCATTTCATAGCAAACATTTGGATCTTTCAGAGACACGTTTTATTTTATCACTGGATTAGGTTCAGGTTACTTTATTTCTATACACAAGTAGATCTGGTCTCAAGTACTGAGTCATCCATCCTTACGTGCATTTTTTTTGTTTTGTTTTTTTTACCGAGACAGACAACAGAAATCAGATAAGCAAGACTCAAATGATAATTGGTTATATTGAGTTTGGTGAATTAAAGGAAGAAAATATCCCTAATCATTGGAAATATTCACTTTTTCTCATTCTTTATGATTAACTTAAATCCTGTAAGATGATTTTACACTTTATGAGAAACATGAGTTTTAAGACAGTAAATATTACTTTACATTATTGCTTATTCACCCTGTCAAAAGACTTCTGGTAGTTTCTACTAGGATAAACGAAAGCTGTGAATATTATTTAAAACTTCACAAATTGATATTAGAATACATATGAAGGACACAAACCTAACTGCCCAAACATCTTGTATTGTAGTTTTGAAATAGAGTGAAAACACTACCGACTATGTACAAGATGCAGTATTAAGAACACACAGAGGCTTTGAATTGTCTTGGTTATAATTTAATAAAACTGAAAGATCAGTGAGGTGATAAAACTGCGGTGGAAGAAGTTTTTAGAGCCTTTAATTTATTTATTTTTTTAAAAAGAAATATAAAAGCATAAAATTATTTAATTCAAAACTCTTCTTATGTGAAAATATAAAGCTATTACCAATAAATAAATAAAATAATCATATGAAAATAATTTATTTAATCTTGTTTAATTCAAATTAAAATATCAGTTTTTAAAACCTGCATTTTACTTTATAAAACCATTTTATTGTCTTGTATTCAGCTTTCTCCAGGGCTTTTTTTCAATCATATTTTATTTATGCATTTTCATTAAACATATTTTTAATTTAAATTTGTTTTACTGAATATTTGTGAATTTTTATTTTTATTGTGTTTCATTTAAATTTTTACTTATTTTTTATTTTATTTTTGCTACACAGAATCAAGAACAAAGCAAAAACAAAGCATCTTATTTTCTCTATTAACTAAAATCACGTTGTTAAAAAAAATTAAATAAAATAAGGTAAAATTTGTGGCTTGAAAGAGAATGGAAAGAGGCAGTTTAAATTTACAAGCAGTGGCATCTTACTTTATGGAAGATAAAATAGAGAATTTAAAAATTCAAACAAGAAGATTTTATGACCTTAACCAAATGTAAAATGTGCAGACCTCAGCAGATCAGCGTAGTCTTAATAAAGTATATAGAAGTAGCAGAAAGTGCCTCAGTCACTTGACTCTTTCTTTCCTTTCTCTCAGTCCTTTTGATTCCCCCTTTCCTTTATCCAACCCTCAGCGGTTCTTCATCTCTTCCTGTGACTCGCGGCGGTATCGATTTTCACTCCAGCAGAGCGCTCAGAGAGAGGCTGCATTTTGACTGGCACTCTGTTCATGAGTGTGCCTGTAGATCTCCATTCAGCTCAAAGATCCCTCTTATTTCGGCATTCATTCATTTAACAGCCCTGTTAACAATAAGCATGCTGGTTAATGCTGAGGACAGTGCATGCTGTAGGTGCTGAACTCCACCAGCCAGTGGGAGGCGCCACATCTCCAACCCCTCCGAGCTTAGCAGGAGTACATTACAGTTCGCATATTACAGCCTTGCATATTTACTGTTAATGTGGCTGATGTAAGCAAGCACTGCAGAGGGGAGCAAGAATGTAGAAATAACCAAATGACCAAACGAATCAAAAATGTCAGCAATTGAAAAAACTAAACAAAAAAACCCCAAAACATCTGTAAGAATGTTTGGGCCTTGTAATGAAGGGGACATATCCTGTTACTGTAAAGCAGGCTATTTACGATATTAAGTATATTAAGTTTGCATTTTTTGTTGCATTTATCAAGTAGAAGTGAAATAAAGTAAATTGTTTTTCATTTTAAATACTAACACAACGATGGTGAAGTGGAGGAAAAATAAACATCTCTTTGGATGTTTAAGCAGACGACTTGTCCATCAGGCCAGAATTTTTATCCACCGTTTATACTGTCTGTGCTTTCACTTCACCTGTGACCCCTGATGCTGTGATACATGAAAGGTACAGCCTGGCCTTAGCTCAGCTTCAGCTGATATCTCTACAGCCCCAACCACAGATATCTTGGAGTTATTTCTTCACATCTGCTGACAGATTTAGTCCAGTTAAAAGATCTCAAATCATTTTAAACACATTCATTTGCACTAAGTGCCTTTAAATTATTATTCAGTGATAGTATTCGTCCACACGTGAACATTTTCTGCCTTTGTGAACGTGTGAGACGTCCTTGGCAGCCTGACTGTACCTCTAACTGATACACTTCTCCTCCTCCTCCTCCTCTTCCTCTCCTCTAATGCCATTTACTCAAATCTAATAATGACCTCTGTGTGAGTGCGGCCTTCACGCTTCTTTGCAATTCGCCAAGGCCAGAGCGGCTCCCGGCCAATAGAGGGGCCGCCCGCTCGCCGCCATGGAGACCTACAACATGCCAGGTAACCGTGGCAACCAGTGAGGAGGGGACAGGACCTGTGGCGATTGACACTTATCCTCCCACTTGCCTGGTGAGTGTGGTGTGTGACCTTCATCCTTGGTTTCTGTGTGAAAACTCTGCCTCTCCCTCTCTGCGAAGCCAATCTGAGAGAGTTTATATTTCAGCTTCATGAAATTTTATTTATTTATTTTTAATTTGATCCAGGCGCCACGCTGAATCCCTGCCCCAGTTAACAGGTTCGGCTTCCTCTGTAACATGATCTTCCTCTCATGTGAGGAAGGAAGACACGAGGGCAGAGGCGAGTCAGATGAAATTAAGCTTCACTGATCATGGCAGCAGCAAATAGTGACGGGATGCGGGAGAGAAAAAGGAAAAAAGAGGCAAAGATGAGCTCGGGGTGTTATTGTGTTTTACGCTGCTTTGTGTGAAATTTAACTGTTGAAGCAGACCCAATCTGCGAGTGATGAGGCATCGACCTCGTTTCTGGGTCCAAGCGTCCCCTGATGAGGTTCCTGCCTTGTTGACGTGCTGCAATGCTTTACAAACACATTATGTAACACTAGTGTAGGTGAATGTTCCTCACTGAGAAGTGCTGGTGAACGTGGTCTTAGGCCTGACTTCTCCTCAACGAGCTGCCGGATCAGAGCTCGATTATAAAGGACACCTGTTGGCCTTCATTCACTCTCTAAAGGTTGCTGAGGGAAGACAGCTCAACATGTATGCATGGCATCTGTAATGACAGCTGGTCACATGCTCTAGATACCGAGGATAGATGTTTTAGCGCTTCCTTTATTTCCTCCTTTATCATTTAGGATACATTGCATCACTGTAGAGGTCAGTGAGTGCAGTGACTCATTGTCATGTTCAAGAAACCAGTTTTAAATGATTTGCCACAGGGTGTGTTACCCTGTTGGCAGTAGCCATCAGAAGATGGGTACACTGTGGTCATAAAGGGATGGACACAGTCAGCAACAATACTCAGGTAGGCTGCAGTGTTTAAATGATGCTCAGTTTGCGCTAAGGAGCACAAGGTTTATCAAGAAAATTCTTGATTACATTACACCGCCAGTCTGAATTGTTGATACCAGACAGGATGGATCCATGATTTTATCTTGTTTACATCAAATTTTGACTGAATGCTAAAGCAGAAATTGAGAGTCAGACCAGGCAACACTTTTGCAGTCTTCTATTGCCCAATTTTGGTGAGCCCATATGAATTGTTGCATCACTTTCCTGCTCTCATCTCGCAGGAGAGGCACCTGGTGTGGTCTTCTGCTGCTGTATCCCATCTTCTTCATGTTTTACATGTTGTGCTCTTTGAAAACCAGCCCAAAGTGACTTCCACTGTGATTCAACTATAAAAACATGAACAGACACAAATGGAGGCTACAATCCTGACTGCTCATTACTGCCTCTGTTACCTGTTGAAGTTCAGGCTCTGGCTGCTAGCCTGGGGTCTGCATACACTAAGGTTTGTCATCATTCTGGGTTCTTTGCTAACTTTGTGTTAGCATGCTGTCTGTGCTGATGTTTGCAAAGAGCCAAAATTGTGTTAGCAGCATAATGTGATTGTTTCTGTCCTGGGTGCAGTTTTACACTTTACCATCGCGATCTTGTCCTTTTGTGCAATAAAAATAAAGGTAATGTCGATATCGCTGCTGCAGACTGGCCCACAATTTTCCTCCTCCCACACATGAAGTGAAATCAGCTCAATGTAGCACAAGTGTACAGAAGCAAAAAAAAAAAAAGCATGTCTGTTGTTTTTTTCTTTCCATCCACCCGACCTGCAGATAATCGAAGAACCTTAACACAAGTAACAACATCACTGTGACTGCAAACATATTACTGAATTTAGTTCAGTAATACACCACATTACTGAAAAATGTAGTGTGATTACAGTAGCCACTGCGTTTCTGCATACCTTGGTTGTAATGAGTGATTCTTTGACTCACTGTTGCCTTCAAATCAGCTCAAAGCAGTTTGGCCATTCACCCCTGACATCTGACTAAAAACAAGACATTTTCATCCAGAAAACTGACGCTCACTGGATATTTTCTCTTTTCCATCTGTAAACCCTAGTTTAGAGATGGGTGTGCAGGAAAATCCCAGTAGATCAGCAGTTTGTGAAATAGTGTCTGGCAAGTGTATATTACTCTTTTCAAACTTTGACTTGTCGTGACCAGGACACTGTTGTGAATTTAGTTGTTTCCCACAAAGATAAATAGCATGGTGAGTGCTTCCACCAGGTTATAAAATAATTCAAACAGTGGAAAATATAACAAAAATATCATGTGCAATGAAGTTTGGCTCTGATTTGGAGTATAAAGAAGTCATTGTGTGCCCAGACTTTCTACAGGAAAGCCTTAATTTTTAAGCAAAATGTTATTATTTTATGAATAAACTTTCCTTGTCATAACTAATAAAAATCAAAGATAAGATTTTGATTGAATCCTGGAATCTGCAAGACATTTCAGCCACTGTGAGGCCGCTGTGGATATGCTATTATCAAAGTAGGAACAGACAGAAGGGACAATCACCAAATAATCATAGTGGGCATTATTCTTCCTTTAAAAAGAATTTTTAAATATGCTTAGGTTGTGTTGTGTGTTTGGTGATACAACTTTGGGTTTTTACTGTCTTCAAACCAAAGCCGTTCCCTGCATCTGCAGGAAAGAAAGATGCTCTCAGGCTTTAAAGTTTAATAAATAATACTCATTAAAAAAACATATTTTTGACACTTTATTGAGCAGCTAACCCTGCCCCATACCAGTCGTCGGATCAGCTGTTAGTACTGGATAAATTTAACAAAAACTGGATCCCCTGGACTGAAGCTGCAGAATAATTATTTGGCTGTGGGTTTCAACTTTTCCCTCGGCGACATTACAAAACAAACCAACACTTAAAGTGTTTAGAAAAGGCTAAAGTGTTCTAAACTGACTTTTCTTCTGTCTACATATAGTGCAACCTTAAATTAAGACATTTCAGACTCCCAGGAGCCCCATGTAGTCATGTAAACACAAATACATTATCAATACACAACACAAATATTAGAAGTATCATCACTGTCCTCCAGAAACCACGAATAACCCCCAAAATTCTCCAGTATTGAAGTGGAAGCAGCAGAGTGAAGGATGGTAACTTTAAATAATTCATGCAACCAGTCAAATAAAATAAAGTGTTCTCATCAAATGTGAGTATTTGTGAGCTTTCTGCAGTATTAAAATCCCAAAGTCAGACACAACAAGTGAAGATGGTCTCTCAGAAAATATAGACTTCATGATTAGATTGACTAAGACAATAAGCAGCAGATTATAAAAGTATACTTCAGCTGCAGCATCTGTTTTAAAATGCTTTCACTCACAGTTGTAGATGACCTCAGACAGTAAAACACCAATGATTTAAACCTTGTGTGGTCCTCTGAATTGGTCTGTTGGAAATATTTCCACATCTGTTGGCTGGATGGATTTGCATGGAGCATTAAGGACTTTTTGCAAACATCCTGATGACTGGAACCAATTTCAGGATAAAATAATAATAATAATAAAGCTAGCAACATTTTCATCAGCTCAGCTAGATGCTGTGTTTAATGCTAAATGTTAGCATGCTGACACGATAAACTAAGTGCTGCTTTACTGTGTGTTTTATGCTAATTATTAAATACTCACAAGCTAACAAGCTGAATTTATGACATTCAGCTAAGCTTATAATACCAGCCTTAGCTTTAATTTGTGTTAATTAGCAACCAAAAACTAATGACATTTCCATCAGCCTCAGTTGCCATGAGCATTTTTTACACTCATTAGCCATTGTTAGCATACCAAAACCCTAAAGTAATGTTACATTCCAGTTAATTCAGAACTCTGGAGTGACGTCATTCCAGAGTCAGTGTGTTGCAGTCAATAAAAGTCAATAAAGCACGAAAAACAGGATTTGTTTTGTTTCTTAGCAAAGTAGAGTCATTCATGCCATCATTAGCAACACAGCATAATGTTTGGTTTTTGTGCTTAAAAATGCAGCTGCAGCATGTTCACGGACAGAGTGTGTTCACTGCTCTGCTTATGGCTTATTTAGCAAGTCAGTAGCGGCACAGATTAAAAGTTTTACAGTTTCACTACCATTTTCATTTATTGACACCATATTTGATTGTTATGTAGGGGTTTTCTGGGGTTTCTCCCACTTTCCCAGTTGGAACTCCAAGTTGAGGGGGTGTTTGAGATTAACATTCAAACAGGGAACACTGAAAGTCCAACTTAATCTGGAATGCACCATAATTACATTCTCATCAGCTTCAGTGGAAATGATCACCCTAAAGTAATGTAATTTCAAACCCCCTCGGGAATATTGTGTGAATAGTGATAACTTAGAAAGTTTGATACTAACATGCTACAGACATCCCTTCAGCCTATACAGAACAGAAGGTTAGCATGTAACACACAAAACTAAAGACATTCCCAGTAGCATCAACAGCTTATTTTTATGGTGCATTCCGTTTAACTCCAAAGTCGGTTATCAATGCTGGGAGTGATGTCACTCCTCAGTTGAATGTATTCCAGTAGTAAAGTTAGAAAAACAAGGGATACCAGGATTAGTTTTGCAAAGTAGAGCCATTTGTGCATCACTATTAATAAAGTGCAATGGTTGTGTTTTTGCACTTAAAATGCCCCTGCAACACATTTGAGGCTAGAGTCAGTCACAGATACACAACAGTAGCAGCACGAATAAAAGTTTTACAGTTTTATTACTATTTACATTCGCAGCCACCATTTGGGATTGTGAATTGGGGTTGGTGGGGCTGCTCTGACTTTCTGAATTGGAAATCCAACTTAAGAGGGCGGTCCAATTCCAACTGGGAACTTGGAAATTCAGACTTCAACTGGAATGCATCATTCGTGCAAATTAGCATGATAAACTGATAATATCCTATCAGCCTAAGTGGTGATTTCTTTTAGTGCAAATTAGCAAAGGTTAGCATGTTCACATGCCACAGCAAGAAAATATATGGTCAACATTATTCATGCTAAAAATCAGCACAAGGCATTCTCATCAGCCTCACTTGTATATTGTGTTTAGTGCTAAACAGCATGTTAAACAAACACCCTTCCCATCAATTTAAGCGGCGATGTTTGTTGTGATAATTTGCAAATATTAGCACAGTAACAACCTAAGCTAAAGACATATATATATATTACCCTTAGCTGAACTGCATCTTTTTAGTATTAATTCGCCATTGTTACCATGCTAAAAAGCTAGACCAAAGACATTTATATCAAGTAAAAAAAGTTAGAAGTCTCAGCAGCAATAAGCAAATAATACGACAAGAAAACTAAAGACATTCCCATTAGCCTCAGCTGTTAATTAGCAAAAATTAACATATTAGCATACCAAACTAAGGACATTCTCAGTAGTATCAGTAGTTTGTTCTCACTGCCGCTAATTAGCAAAAGTTAGCACGTTCACATAACAAAATAAGAACATAGAATACGATTAGCATTATACCTGCTAAACAGAAGCATATTAGCATTGTACTGTGGAACTGTTAGCATGCTGAACTCAACTTAAAGTAAACCGTTAAGTAAAGCTTCATATAGATATAGCCTTAAAGAGCTGCTAGAAATGCTGTCTGCTCTTATTTTCTTCCTTTAATCATGTCTTTTTGAAGTCAGCTGCTTTTTTAAAAACATCTAAAAAATACATTGTGTCTTGAAAAAAAAATAAAATAAAACTCTCACCCCTCAACATTATCTCATTATCTCAATATGACCCTTACTTCACAGCATCTTGTGTTTCTGATTAGAACAGTTTATATCAAAATGAGACTTTTTAAGTTCAAGGTTTCTGGAGGACAAGAGAGACAGGCAATAAATATGTCACACGGTTAAATAGCTAAGAGTTCAGTGATTATATGACGGGCTAAAGCAGGCAGGAATGCAGCAAAAATCACGAGCATGGTGTAAAAGTTGAATAAATTCAAAAACGTTCCTTATCGGTGTGTTTTCAGTGCTGTTTGACATTCTCATACATAGTGCTGAGTGACAGTACCTTGGATACATTACAGAGCTTTACATCCATCGCTTTAAGAGTCCAGAGGATGGATAGAAGAGAAAAGGAAGAAGAGGAGGAGGAGAAATTAGAAGAGAAGGAGAGGAAGAGAGGAGGACCAAAAGAAGAGAGGCTTTACAAAGAAGTTGTCAGGCCGAGGTAACCAAGAAAAGAGTGTTTGGTGGAGAAAGATGAAGAGGAAGATGAGGAGGATGAAGGAGAGCGCTGTTTCAGAGAGATGAGGGTTGTGATGGGGAGGAGAGGAGACAAATCCCTCCATCCGGCACGGTCGGACAGCGATGGGTGAAGAAGAAGAGGAGGAGGAGGAACAGAGGAGGAGAGAGCAGCAGTGTGAGCGCTTGACGGTGTGTGCAGCCGCTGGACGTGCTTGTTCGAGCGCTGATTGTCTGCATGCACATATGACCGGTGCGTGTGCACGTCGGCAGGCGCATCCGCCGCGCCCCCGTTGAAGAAGTGTGCGGCATGTTTGACCTTGCAGTGTAGGCGCAGACTGTCCCGCCGCTTGGCGCTGTAGGGGCAGAGGTCACAGGTGAACGGTCGCTCCCCCGTGTGCACGCGCACGTGCTCCACCAGCTTGTTGGCTGTCCGGGTCAGGTGGCCGCACCGGTCACAGCGGTACTGGTTGCCCTGGCGATGACCCTGGAAGTGAACCAGCAGCTCCTGTTGCCCTGGAAATGACCTCTGGCAGATGCGGCAACGAAGCTCTGAGGTGCTTGTCTCCGGCTGGGTTGCCGTGGCAACTGCTGGAGCACCGCTGCTGGAGGTGGAAGCTGTAGCAGGAAGGGTAACGGGGCATCTGGGAGTCAGGAAAGGTAGAGGGAGGAGTTAATGACCAACACATTATACGAGGATAATGACAGAAAGCGCACACGCCTGCATGTAACAGTTGGGGACCATCAACAAATTACTGTTTAAATAATACCATACAATCATGTAGAGGATACTAGTGATTGATTAATTTAATACATTTTTAATGCTCATCTATATTTTATTTATTTCAAATAAGTATTTAATTGGGCTTTTTCCTATTTTACACACCTCTTCATGGTTTAGTGTAACACCATAAACATGAAGTTAGGGATCATCAACAAAAAATAGTGTAACTGACGCAACATCATAATGCTGGTGCAAACATATTCGCATATTTATTTTATTACCTTATGTAATATTTTTAATCCTAGTGTGTTATTTATTTATTTTGAATGGATATTAATTAAAATTTTAGTGTAACAGTATAAACAGCATATATTTGAATTTATTATTTAAATAAAACCGCACCATCATAGTCACTTAAAAAAAACATACGGATCTTTTTTTAATTGGTTTTACATCTTTACTTTTAATGCTGATCTTTAATTTATTTTTCAAAAATCTTTTTTACACATTTCTTATTTCAGCCTTTCTTCATTTTTTCAGAATCATACTGGTTAGTAAGGTTCACTTGTTCATGTCAGAGTTTATAGTCTGTTTCCACAGTAACTGAATGGAACAAAGATTTGGAAGCTGAATCTCGACTTTCACCTCAATTGTTTTATTATACGTTTAAAGTACGTTTTATAAGATGTTTTTTCCACTTGTTTAATAATTCATACACAGAAAACTTTTTGCAAGGTTGTATTAATGCCTCACAGGAGTACTGTCAGGCTGCAGACATGATTATTTTTACTAGTGATATGATAGTTTGTTGTGAAAATGTCACGGAATAAGATTGTCCGAATAATAAAATGTCATTATCATCATT